>CM021316.1:8725428-8743420 GCA_010645155.1 Tigriopus japonicus | reverse complement strand
TTTCAAATACCTTGTGTCAAAAAAAAATGTTTGAACGCAACCTTAGTTAAAACTTAACTTTAATTTTAATGATTGGGTAAATGATTCAGAGAGTTACTCTCTCTAGCATTTTATTTAAGTTCCCAATATTGATGTTTTAAACACCTTAGATGAAGGCTGCATTCTCACAAAATGTCGTTTTGTTATTGTCTTCATTTTGGAAACAAAATGGCCCTCATAAAAAAGCAAGTTCTTTAACGTGGCTATTGGCTAATCCTTCTTGTTCACCATTTCAGATGCCGTTGTGACCGTGAATTCGTGTCCTGCCTCCGTTCGGTCAAAACTCGTCTCTCCAACGCTCTGGGACGCGTGTTCTTCAATATTGCCGGTATGACTTGCTACAAGTACGAGCATCCAGTCAAACGATGCGCCGAGTACGTGGATCCACCCAAGAACAACTTGCCTCCATGGATCCTGAGTGCTACCAAGATCCGCCAACATCCCAAACAGCCTCGTTGCAAGGAGTATGAATTAGACACCTCGAAACCCAAGGCTTGGCAATTCTTTGATACATTTTTCGAGGAGACCAACCATCGAAGCACGGAACGGCGAAGACGTCGTCCAGATTCTCCGTTTGAGGTGTTTCAACATATCTTCTTGAACCTTTTCTACCGTATTGTGGACCCTATCTGAGAAAGAGACGCCCTCACAGACAGTAGATATGAGGATGCAAACAGCCCCATTGCGCGTACATGAAAATACCTCCAGACGTACAAATCATTGTCCCCATTCCTCTTGCTCAAGTGCCATTCCATTGAACTGTTTATATAACTGTTAGATCCTCATTCTATTGATTTGGCCCCAGGACAAAGTCAGGCGTGGTCAGCACGAGAGAGGACCAATCTTTCTGGTATCTAGTCCAAATGCATTGACTTTGACGATGGTCTCATGATAATTATCTTATTTATGTGGATTATTTAATGTTCCTTTAAAAATTCTTCAACTCGGTTTTGTTCTTTTTTTCCTCGTATATTGTGCGAAGTAACTGGTTTAGTCAATTTATGCTGTTTTGATTATCGATCACCATTCACGCACAAGCTGAATATCGTGAATGGTTTGTAGAAGTAGAGCAGTGTTTAATAGAAATAACATTTTGATACTAGTATGAATAGTAATCCCAATATTGGTGGTTGAGTTCTTTGTAAAAATGTTTGTTAAGGCATTATTCTCTTTTCTTTTCTTTTCCCGCAAATATATCGACCTGCCATAAAATGAAGGAACTTGATTGTTTGTGTTCAGTTCATCATTACCATGTCATTGGAAGAGCGCCACCAGTTGCTTGGTCGACTTGGCGATATCGAATGCACATTGAATCACCTGCTGGAAAACAAAGCTCTGATGAAGGGGCTCACTATGGGATCGGGCAATTAGGATGCGACATTCCGTCTCAAAATGGGTAGAAGCAGCCGTGAGGGAAGACAAAGAGGCGGATATGGCCGAATCTCCGGGTTCCTCCGGGAACAAGAGCACCATATCCGTAACAGCTCGGACGATGCGCTCGGAGCAAGGAATAAAGCCGTCGAATTTATCATCTTTGGCTGACACAAGCAACTCTTGAATGCATCGGGTGATGGCCTCGGTTCGTCGGACGACCTCTTCTTGACTGGGAAGGGTGGACGAATCGCTGCCAGAGCTACCACTCACAGAATGTGTCAATTCTCGAGGATCAGCGTATTCATGATGTTGAGAAGTGGCCAATGAATACGGGAGGCTATTGCTCTGCTGCTGCAAATGGAGTTGATCGTACTCATAAGAGTCATAGAACGGAGGCCGATGACTATTGATGGCGGGAGCGTGACTCCCACTAGGATATCTTGCACCTTGTAGGGTCAGATAATTGGCTCCGGGTGAGGGCATACTGGTGGGTCCCGAGCCTCCTAGGATGTTGTTCCGGGGTTCGTACATGGACACAGAACTGCCCCGAGGGTTGGAGGGGGCTGGACTTGATCGATTGCTCACGCCATCCACATAGGGAATGGTGGCCGTAGAATTGGCTCCTCCAGAGTCGAAACCGCGAATCAGGTTAGCAGTGGAGCAACTGTTGTTGTAGTGATTACCACTGGCTCCACCAACACTGTTAGTATGGGAGGGACTGAAGGACAGCCGGAGTTGCTCGTTTTCGGACACGAGCTTGTTCACAGTGAGCGACAGTCTGGAGATCTCACCTCGCATGTCGTCGTTGCTCTCGATGAGCATTTGGACTTTGAGCTCGGAGTCATTGAGCTGTGCTCGCAACTCTCGATACTCATGGGGTTGTAGGGTTAAAGACTTCATGCCCGCCGAGTTGAGCGGGTCTTGGCCGCCCGTGGACGACTGATTTGATTTGGCAGGCGATGAATTGCTGGACAAATGATGGGCGGAGGATCGCGGACGACCGCCAGAGGAACTATGAGGCCTTCTTGGCAAGGTGCCGCCTCCACTTTCACTACTTTTCTCTTCGGGTGTGTCAGGTATGTGGTAGTAGTCGTCGTCCGAGGCCACGTGGTCATAAATGGGCTCGTCATCGGAGGCGGTCGAGGATAATACGCGTTGCACCGGCAATGACTTGGTCTGCCCGACTTTAGCCGAGCCCCGAAGGGTGCCCACGGGTGTCTCACGCAAAGGACTGGGCATCTTGTGACCCGCGGGCCATTTCGAATCCATCTCGGTCTGACGGCGTCGAATCTCTTTCAGGATATCCAACACGAGAATGGAGAACTCTTTGGCACTCAATCGGGCCAACTTTTGTCGTCCCTGATTCCGCGTGGTCCCGTAATCCGGATTGACCGGCAAGAACGGGATTACGGCCGCATTCTTGGCCGACAAACTCGCCTCCATGGTGGCCCAGACGATATCCGTTTCGCGTCGATCCACTTCGTCGTACACATCCATGGCCAGTTCTTCGAACACGGCGTTGTTTAGCATTTGCATCTTGCGTTTGGCCACGACTCGATCGGGACTGCGATCCACCTCGACATCTGGGACGATAAAGTGCTGCCCACTGACGTGATCCGGCTTTTTCTGACACAAGAAGAACGAGAGCCGATCCGAGAGCTCATATTGCGCGCCGTGAATCCGATGGGCTAGAATGGTGTGACCGGCTTGATGGGCATACTGGTAGGCCGTTCGGCCGCTCTTATCGATCGCCCCGGGATCCGCCCCATACACCAATAATAACTCCACTTGACACGTTTGACCCGCTCTGGCCGCCACCTGAAATAAATGGTATGAGTCAACAGGATATCCTTATTTTATAGTGTTACACAATATTATTACATTGATATGAGTAATGGAGGATGTCGAAATACTCCTGAAGTAAAAGAATCCTTTCAAAAATGTTCTTTTCTTTCTGAAGAATTTGAAAGTCTAAAAACAATTTAAAACAATGCTCTTGGTTTAATTATATCTCGAGATTCACTACAAATTAGAAAGCCTTCTTAATGGTTTTGGACAGTTGTTTGAAGTCTCAAAAATGAGTCATCATCCGAGTATGGGCGAACATTCCTTTTTCGTCTTTTGAATTGATTCCATAGACAGGATGACATTTTGACCGCTAAGATCAGATATTAAAGATTGCTTTTCTAGAAGTTATTTTCACCATTTCTCACCTGAAGCGGAGTCGAGTTCTTTTCGGGATGATAGTAGTTCGGATCGGCCCCTTGGGAAAGCAGTCTCAAACTGGTCTCCAAATTGGGCGTTCTCACCGACGAATGCAACTGTCGACTCAAATCGGATTCGCTCACCAAAGGCTCATCCTTAGCCGGTCGATACACATAGGCCAAGGTCAAATACTTGGCCGTAATAAAGTCACTCTTGATCGGATGCAACGGATCCGAGGCCGACGGCTTCTTCCGCGAGCCCTTACTCGAAGATCCCCCGGGATTCAGCAACGAATACTCCCAAATGGAATTGGCCCCGCAGCTATACAAAGATTGGACCATGGACAACTGCTCCGGAATCCAATTTCCGCCGCGACTCAGACATTTCACATGGGACACGTGTCTGCCCAGGGAACGGTGAATGGACGCGCAATCCCCGCATAAGAGCACCCCGCGATTGATCGAGGCCCAAAGCGGGGCGGACGCGGCGCAATCGGCGCACACGGACAAGGCGGGCGCGCCGGAGGTGGGGGAAGAGGATGAACTCGGATGGAGCGCGCTGCCCGTGCGTTTAAGGTTCACACTGGGAGAGGATTTGAACATGATGGAGGACAAGGAGGGGTTTAGTTAGGTCAGTGGCGAGAGTGAGGGCGTGGTGGCATCCCGCCCGTGAATGCGGATGGCTGGTTAGTCGATGAAGACAAGAGAGATGTCAGTGTTGGGTTGAAGTTGGAACAGTTTCACGGGAGTTGTTGCAGAACTTGGCGTCTTGTTCGTTGAGAGACGGTCAGTCAGTGTTGCCGATTTGGAGATAACTTATATCTAGTGATTGTGTGTGCATGGGGGAATGCTATGAATTGGGGGTTGCGACTGGCTAACAGGAATACTTGACTCATTTCGTTTATATAATATGTTTTGGAACATGGTGTTAAGATTTTACAATCACAACAACATTAGATTGCATCTCTACTCGTTAATATCATTCTGAAAATACGTCAACAAGTTTAGTTTGGTACTATAAATTGTTTGAATAATGTTAAGCATGAACATATTTGTTTTCAATAGAAGGCAAAGTCATTGAAATGCAACTTGGGGCCAAATAACTAGAGGTGGGTCGGATCTCAAGCTTTGGTGTTCACAGGTTTGAATTTTGTTGTTCGAGGGAAAAGTTCTTTAGCGACTTGATCCCTGGTTGTCGGTAAACCAAATTTTAAATTAAGCTCGGGAATTTTCAACAAAATTTTATCAAATTTGTTGAAGGGCAAGTCTAAGCTTCAACACATCCCTAGCCATTTGGCCCCAAGAACCCCCAGCTGAATTCGTCCGACCGAAGTAATTCATTGCGCGTGAAATCAATTGACATAAGTTTGACTGTAGGGTGTTGTTGTGCGTAATGAAATCATAACTTGTCGCTGGTAGTGCTTGGTCGGCCCTCTCGCCTATTCCATGGACTATTGGGCTCTGTATTTTTTTGGAATAGAAATAGAAAGACATTAGGTGAATGTAGAGTAAAAACTAATCAGTGACTTGAAAGACCAGAAGAGATAAATTAGGCATGTGTTGCATGGAGAACGAATATGAGACAATAATTTTCTCGTTTAAATTAGTAAAAACATGTTGGCTGGTGAGGTGAGTGATGAAATGGCGACACTGAAAAGAAAAGTTTGGGTAGGGTGCCTTCGAGAAACAGAAGGCGATATTTAAGTCAAATTTGGATTGCCTGAATATCTTAATAGCACCTTTCAAGAATACTTAGAAGACAAGGACAAAAATTCGATTGATTACTAGTAGTGTTTTAGGGAATCTCACGTTTAACAACGCAATTTTCATTCATGAACGGTCATGGATTAAGACTAAACATCAGAATTCAAGTTAAGCAATTCTTTTTTCCTAAAACGACCAATCTCTGTCAATAAAAGATGTATAAAATTCAAAAAATTATACTTGAATTTGGGCTTGCTATTGCCATCATATAAATTTCATTTTTGGCTTTCTGTTTGCTTTTCATCATTTTTCTTTTTGCCTAAATTTCTTTTTTTTAGCTTCTAGCTCCTTTTCAACCATTTGCCTTTCCATGTCTGCTCACAACATCCTTGGCCTAAAGTTCAAACAGAGAGCCAGTAACGCCAGATAGCAAGTTTTTCTGCCACTTTTTACAAAAGTGGCAGAAAATGGAAATCTCTATGGGACCTGAAAGTGGAAATTGGCAGTGTGGAGAGAAAGTGACAGATAATGGCAGGAAAAACCTTCGCAGTGACAATTTCAAGTGGTACTAGATGAGAAAAGTGGCACCGTGGCGAGAATTTTCGACCTTAAAAACGAGAACGAAATATTTGGACCCGAAATAAAAGGACCAGAAAATTTTCGACTTCAGAAAGTGAGGCCATTTTCTTTTGTACAATGTGATGAGTAGGGCCCGGAATTTTTTTTAAAATATATATTTCTCCATTTTTCCTCGATTTTTCAAATATTTTGGCTTTTACAAGGGAAAAATAAATATTTTCTCGATTATTTGAGTCATAAAAATTATTTCAGGCAAAATTGAGGAAATGAATAAACGACCAATGCTCAGTAGGGCCGACCAAAAATGAACCCAAAATACAAAAACCGCTACAAAATTGCATTTGTCCTGAAATTTGACATTCACAACCAAAACTACTGTCATGCACGAAAAAAAAATTGCGCCATTTATTGAGGAAAACTGAACATTGTATTTTTTAATCAATTACATTCAAGTAGGCCTCCAAAAACGGCAAAATATATCAAATTCACCAGAAACAAATTTGGAAAATGGGCGCACGAAGACAAAAATACTAAATAATGGCCTTGTTAAAAAAAATACTTCTTCAATATCCGGCTTTTTTCAAAATATTTTGGCCTTTTGAAGAAAACATATATTGGATATTTTGTCACTTTTTTGCAAATATTTTTCCGGGCCCTAGTGATGAGGTTCACTGAATGGCAGTATTTCAAACATATTTCGACACTGTAGGTTCGAAAACTCATGGCAACGCTAAATTGTGTGGATGGATACATGAAGTAAGAGGACTCGGAAATCAGGCCATCGTACTTGAGAAGCCGTATTTTCCAGTGAGCGAGGTCGTTTGTGCCTGTGGTGTCCCGTGTCCTCCTCCTCCTCGTCCTCTTCCATCCAGGTCCAGGTTGAGGCTGGTCGTGTGAGTGTCGCAAGGAGGATGTTATTGCGCCAAGTGGTTCCGCCCGCTCAAGTTCAGCGATCATGGCATCTCATCACGAGGTCACCCACCTTCCAAGGGCGAGTGGCCACGCCCAATGTGGCCCGATTGTCCACCAGTTCCGCTGCCCTGGCCCACCCAGGAGGCGTATCACTTTGGGATCGTACGCAGAGCAAGGTGAGAGTTGATTTTCATCTAGACACTGACCTCTCCCGATAGGAATCAATGGTCATGAAAATACATGTTCGCTTTCAAAAAGTATCCGAAGTTTAAAATGGTAATGCTGAAATTAAACTGTCAAGTGGAAACTTAATCATCTCAAATGGTCCCCGACCAAGACTCAAAAAAGGATTGTAAAAATCGAAGTATATCCAAAGAGAAAAAAACATTGTCAATAAAACTTAACATCGTAATTGATATTAAGTGTTAGGAGCAATATTAAAAGTGGCACAAGAAACTGATATACGTACCAGTCCATTGATTCCTGTCTGTAGAGGTCAATTAGTGTTGCGAAACGTGAAGTGTTGAAAAACTGAAGTCGTCATATCACATGAAAATGCCTTTTTACATGGGTTACTTTTTGGTAAGGAAGGCTTTTTGTTCCTTGGTAATTGAGGGTTCCAGTACTGATTCAATCCCTTAAAAACCGAATCAACCTGGAAATCGGCACAATCGGCCAACAAATCTAAAACTAGATGCTAATGTGGATACTTAAGATTACACGTGAACTCTACATAACCTTAGTTTGTTCTAGCCATTGTTCAACCGTTAAGTTTCCCCTGCATGCCGGGTTTTAACTTATACCGATTCTGTTTCTAGCCTTTCCTGATGTCGCGCCTATCAAGTGTCAATCTCGTCAGAGGATTTGCCGATGATTTGCCGGATCATACGAAGGTGGCTCTGCCCGCTCTCTCGCCTACCATGGAAATGGGCACCATCGTGAGTTGGGAGAAGAAAGTGGGTGATGCCGTGGGCGAGGGCGACCTCCTATGTGAAATCGAAACCGACAAGGCCACCATGGGATTCGAGACCCCTGAGGAAGGTTTCCTAGCCAAGATCTTCTTGGATGCCGGCTCTAAGGACATTCCCATCGGACGTTTGCTCTGTATCATCGTGCCCAATGAGGAGGATGTGGCCAAGTTCAAGGACTTCAAGGATGACGGCTCCTTGGTGGGCGACCAAGGCAATTCTGATAAGGCGGCTTCGCCATCGTCACCCCCCGCTTCCGAAGCCAAAAGCAGTTCTGGAGAATCCTCCAGAGCGCCCATGAGTGCCCCACCTCCGCCTGCAGCCATGACGAGTGGCCCCGGTCGGTCTAGTCCCGGTGGAGGCGGATCTAGGGCGTTTGCTAGTCCAGCTGCTAAGCGTTTGGCCGCTGAGCGTGGGATCGACTTGAGTCAGATTGCCAAGGGCAGTGGCATGGATGGAATGATCACCACCAAGGACTTGGAAGGCGTGTCTGCTTCCGCTGGGATGGCTTCTCAGCCTCCAATGGGATTGTCGATCGGAGGCATGCCCACGCCCATGGGAGAATACTCGGACGCCGAGTTGTCCAGCATGCGCAAGACCATTGCCAAGCGACTTCAGCAATCCAAACTCGAGATTCCGCACTACTATCTCACCGTGGAGTGCACCATGGACGCGCTCTTGAAGTTGAGGGCTGATATCAACAAGCAGTACGAGGCCGAGGAGATCAAGCTCAGTGTGAATGACTTCCTTATTAAGGCTGTGGCTTTGGCCTCGAAACGCGTGCCCCAATGTAATTCGGCGTGGATGGACACGGCCATCCGAGAATACCATTCGTGTGACGTTTCGGTGGCCGTTGATACGGGATCGGGTCTGATTACTCCCATCATTCCGGCGGCCGAGACCAAAGGATTGGGTGAGATCTCCATGTTGGTCAAGGAGTTGGCTGGCAAGGCCAAAGCTGGTAAGCTTCAACCCCACGAGTTCCAAGGTGGGACCATTACCATCTCCAATTTGGGCATGTTTGGTATCGAGCACTTTACCGCCATAATTAATCCGCCTCAAGCGTGCATTCTGGCCGTGGGCGGAACCACTAAGAAAGTGTTTCCTGATGGTCAAGGGGGATATGTCACGAAGAACGTGATGAAGGTGACCCTCTCTTGTGATCATCGGGTGGTGGATGGAGCCGTGGGAGCCCAATGGTTGAAACACTTTAAGAAATTCCTCGAACAGCCCTCGTCAATGTTGCTCTAAAGAAGATTGGAGACGAAGAAGAAAACTCTGCCTGGTTAAAAAGAGATGTTAGCAATCAATCACTCAAAAATTACATATATCCCAATGTTAAGAACTGGCGTGTTCCGACTTGATCACTGGGGTTGGTATTATTCTGCGGACTAGGATTGATTAGAAATTCGAACAAACATCGTAGCATTTTTCACCTGGTTAGAAAGGCTTTCTCTCTCTTTGCGTCTAAATTTTGACTTAGACCTATGTTGACTTTGAGCTCCGTTGAAGCGATTGTGAGGAACGGATCTCTACTGCACTAGTTACATTGCTATCACAATTACTAGTTACATTGCTATCACAATTAGAGGGTCTCGCCTTGTCTCCTTGATAGCTGTTATTGAAGCGTGATGACGGGCCTAACCGCCAATAATTGGTCTTTTGAGCCACGGCACGCGATTTGGCCGCCGCAGGACCACTTTCGAGTCTTTCATCGATGGATTGCGAGGTTTCAATCGCTCTGGATAATCCTCGTGGATCCACTTCTTTGGCCTCGTATTTCCAAGGTTCGTGAGCCTTGCCGTTTGTGCCGGCTCCATAAACGGAGCAAGTAAAGAAGTAAAGTCGAGGATTGGGCAGAGCGTAGATTGTGCGGTCAATGTTGAACCACTGACCATCGTGCATGACTCGGGATTTGTTGATCCCTCGACGAAACGGATCCTGACACATTATCCGAACCACGGACACTTGCCGCTCAATGGGAGCCAAGAGGAACTCACCATCTTTGACCCATTGGGCTCGAGATGACCCCTTAGGTCGTTTGATTCGGATCAGAATCGGGTGCTCGGGGTCATAGGCGTATACATACTGAAGATAATCTAGAAACATGTTGACATAATGGCACGAGAAATACTGATAAAACGTCACGTTGGACAGAAGGATATCGCAAAAGTCGTGTTTGCGGTAAGTTAGGCATCGCTCAGCCTTGAAGGTCATCAGGCCATTGTCAAACGATTGTCCCGTCTTGGTGAAGAGGGTTTGTAGGACGAAATCAAACTGTTGAACCACCCGAATGGATTGGTCTAAACTGAGGTCACCCGTTTCCAACAGCTCATCCAGGGCGTTGAACATGGCTAATCCCACGTGGCACCGACGGTACAGGAGGAACATATCGTTCGGAATGGATTCCACGTTTACATTAGACCCACCAGGATCCATTGGAACAACTGGGATGGCCTTGGAGGACTCAAGCTAGCATTTTATCAAAACTCACTCAAGGTTGATGTTGATAAAACGCGTGGGGAAAACTGGTTCGTTTGTTTTTGTTGTTGTTTAGATTGGAGTCAGTGTTGCTAAGTAATGCAAAGAAAAAAACACACCTCTAAATTCTTTTGAAACAACTTTTTTCTCTTTTGGGTAGTTTGGTCGACTACTTTACTAATTGATAAAATCAGACCTTTGACTAATAACTAAGCTTAACTTTCTTTTTTGTACTTGTAACTCCCGCTGAATTTCATGTTTTAAGTGTCTTTTTAAGTGTTTTTATTTATGGTTGTAATTTCAACGTGTAAAAAATTGGATTGAATTTGCAAAATTTTAAGCATCCTAAAAACTTTAATTGTAATTGCAATAATGTATTTCCACCAAATGCAACAAACTTTCCAAGACCAACTTGATGGTCATTCTCAAGTTTATATTTTTTTCATTCAATGCTTTAAATGCGAATGCAATGTAGCGACGATGTCGTAAGGATGACCAAAGTTCTGGATGTGGCTAAAGCTCCCACAATCTCGTCCGTGTTGTCCAGAGTGATCACTTGTTGTTTCGCGATCTGACTAACTTTCTGTCCACTCTTACGATTCCGCAAATCGCATTCCGCGGCGATGGCGGCGGGTTGTCGATAGATGTACACATGACGAATCCGATCCACCAACGCCACGTAGGACATATCCGGCGCAGCGGTGGAGAACTTTCTCATCTCTTTTGACGCCTGAACGTATCCCAAAGCTTGAAATGTTCCACAATGACGGGTTTTGATTGATCCCTCAGTTGAATGAGTCTCGGGTTGCCACACCAAACCATCCACATCATACCGTAGACAAATGGCACATGGTCCATCGGGCGAGATCTGAAGGTTGAACAAGTGTTTGTGACCGGACAAACTGGCCTTGGACACGACCTTATTTTGCGACGACTCGAAAATGTACAAGTTCGAGGCGTCATCGGGAAAAGCATCACATTCTTCTAACTGGTCGGCATTTAATGAAGGGATCGGGGGTCCGGAATCGGCTCGGGCATGGATTCCCTCCACGATGGAATCGATCATGGCTGGATTACCGATCTCCTCACCATCATCTTGAGCGGTCTCGAGGAATCGTTGCCATATCAAGCCTTCATTGGCCTTAGTAAGGTTGATCTCGAGTTTGCCTTTTTCCAAAGTCCATGACATGCTATCCCCGTCCAAGATTCTCCATAAAGACCCTTGGAACACAGGCTGGCCCTGAAACAGCACCTTCATGGAACTGGGCTTCATTTCAACTACGAGATCCCTTTTCACGGCGGTTTTGGGTAGTACCACCCAAACTGCGATGTCCTCGGGGTTCTGATACCAATAAAATGCGGGTAAAGTCTCTGTCGGTTCCTCTGGAACGGCAGCTTTGGCATCGGAAACGGGTTCATCTTCTTGCAGTTGACCGGACGAATCGAAAATGAGATTGAATGGTTTGTCCGTCAAGCAAATCAGATGATTCCCACCCTTCGACAATTGGAGGTAATCGGTGGATCCTAGGAGAACAAATCGCCGGACCCGTTCCAAGGTCCAAGATCCATTGGCATGGATCAAAGTCAGCCACTCGGCGACATTCACGTAATTGATACTGTCAGGTACAATTCCAGGTTTGAGGCCTTCCAAACTGGCCTTGTCCTCGACATAATGAATCAAACTTTGAAGGCAACTCTGATGAGGGGCGGGTTTTTCTTCCGAAACATCCGAATCCAAAGACATTTGGGCCGAGGATAAAACGAACGGTCGATTGGAACCGCAAATCTCGTCATGGAACTCGGATTTCCACGTCAATCCCTCTTTGCGATCTCCGGTAGATGCGATGAAAAACATTCCGGATCCATCCGTGATCAAGGCCAAACCAGAGGAAGCAAAAACCAGGCTTGGGTTGTAATCTCCGGATTGGACAGCCTTCAATCCCGAAGGTGCCGCCCAAACCTCGTTTAAAAATGGCGTGCCGGTCACACCCTGAGCCTCAAATTCGACATGAAGCACCCTCGGACCCACGGGATCGAGCATGAACACCAAATCCGGATTCCAGGGGTCACCAACCAGAAGATTGGTCGATCCGAACAATTTAGAATGTTGAAATGAGAACTGATCATCACCGGCATTTCGAATTTGAATGCGAGGCTGAGGAAAGTTATCCGGGGCACACGTGAAGATGGGACAGGGATCCAAGCTCAGTTTGTAGCTCTCGAAATGGGGATCCAGCAAATCTCGATCGGGTTCCAATTCGAAACGCTCCATTTTTTGCGATTTTTCTGGCAGGAAAGAAGGCTTTATAAATATTGAGGGTGACCACTGAACAACTTCACTTTTAACAAGAATATTATAGTCTAGAAGTACATCAATTTTACAATGGAATGGAGAACAAATTGGACACACGTCATCACAAATACGTCATCAATCACGACAATATCAAGTGTATTTGAAACAAAAAAAGACGATTAAATTTTGTTTAAGGAGACACAAATTAGAAAATGAGAGTACAATCTTCTGAACCAATTTACAAGCTTCAGTTTTTGTCGCTCAAAAATCCTCAAAGGTCTTTCTGAAATGGACAAAGAAGAGCATGAGCGAAGAGATGAACGATCCCCTCTCCAGATCAGTCTACATATAAATAAATCCAAAACGGCCCAAAGCTTGCGGCAATGACGAGATGATCGGGCCATAACCTTGCGAATTGTCATACAATTCAAACAACGGCGCCGCCACCAATTTATAGTTCCTCGGCACCGCAAAATACGCCTTATCCTGCAACTGAACCAGGAACAACTTCTTGTGTTCCTTGGGTTTCGTGATATGAGGAGGAATATACGGATACTGAGCCGGTTCAAAATTGGGTCGCCACCAATTGCCAATGGTATCCTCAATGATCCATTCCTGAGGTCCGGATTCGGCTCGACCCAAAGTGTTAGTCATAAGTCTTTGGAGGCCCTCGACCTCATCCTCGCCGGGATTGAGTTCGCCTCCGGGCAATTTAAAGAACGTGGTCCCCAATTGAAGCAGTAAAACATGGGGTAATCCGTGCTCATGGACCAAAAGCACGCCTTCCACGGATCTTCGCATGCCCAATTGGTCGAATTCGTCGCGCATCCGTTGAAATCGAGCCGGAACGGAGGCGTCCTTCTCGAAAAGAGGGTCTTTGGTGCCAAACGTGTAATTGGTCAGAGGATACAGGTTGATTTGGCGATTCAAAGTCAAAGATGGGTTCTTGGCGTAGCTCGAGGAAGACGAGGAGGACGTGTTGTTGGCCGTGGGCTGAGCCACGCCTCGAGGCCAACCCGAACGGACACCCACCATGGGTGTGGCAGTGGCCATGATGTTGGAGGGTGTTAGCTAATTGAAGAAGCGGGAGAAGTACGCGTACTTACAACGATGTTTGTAACTCTCGCTCTCTTTTCGGGGTTAAAAGACCGACATTCAAGAGTCCAATTTGTGGATGGAAATTGAGGCTGTCAGTGTGACGATCAGGAGATTAGGATTGGATATTCTTCTGAAACGTAAGTTTCCAAAGTGTAATAAAGGGCGCTTGAAGCAAAACTAGCCGATGAATCCCGTTGAAATAGAGAATAAACACAAAAATGAGTGCAAAGCCAAAGGTTGAGAAAAAGCGAGCTTCTTGATCTCTTTTTTTATATTGATAATGCGAGCTTGAGACAGTTGAATACACTATGCTTGCGGCTTACCTATTTCAATCGTGAATTTTGGCAATGCCTATTTGGAGACACGCACTCTTGCTTTTTAAATCTTCTCTAAATGTTCATGCTTACAAATGACAAACAATCGGGAAAAAGCGGGAATTTCATTCAAGTTGCTAGAAATTAATCTAAACCCAAGTTACAATGATTTATGATTTGAGTTAATTTAAAAGACGACAACGTAAGCTAGATTTGATCATTTGCTCTTAGTCACGCTGAGACCGATCCAATCAATGACTGTTTTGTAAACAAATTTCGGCAAACAATCAGCCAGCCTTACTTCAAAGCTTCGGCAGTTTTGGCAGCTCTGTTTCATATGTTTACAATTAACAGCTGACCCTTCCAACCTTCCTTTTCCGTCTGGCTCTGTCGAATTGAAGGTAAGAAAAACTAAAATCTGGGACGAAAATCCAAAAATATCCTTAGAATCAGACTATTTTATGCGTAAAATAGTCGTAGGTTGAAGATATATGCCAACTTATTCTTCAAGCTCAAACATCGATTGTGTTCTTTGCAATAAATTAAGTGTTCAAATTTGAATCGAGAACTTTGCAAAAGAAGACAACTCAAAAATGTGGGTACTTGATAGATCAATTATTTGTTGCATTAGACTGTGAGTGACCATCCATCAGTTGCCTATAGAACAGTTTTGTTGAGCATGTTTTCTGAGTTTCATTGATCATTTACCTGAAGAGGTGTGTGTAGCTTAGGGCTTAGAAGGCCGATGGTTCAAGCATTAAAAGACATTAGGTTAGTGAATTATATCTCGTTGCTCTAACGATCAGCCAATGCACCTCATTTTTCACGGATATTTGATATTTGTAGGTGGTAAAATCAAGATGGTTTGTTCGTTGAAAAACGGTTGAGGTCCATTTTTAAACTTTCGAGTGTTCAGAAGAATAAACGCAGTGTCCAATGCGTTCTAGCGAGAGCGGTTGATATAAACATGTGTAACGAAATGTGTTAAAGAAAACTTTTAATGATAGTTTGATTAATAAAAGCCAATAAAATAAACGAACGAACGAAAACGAACGAAAACGAACGAAATAAAAGAAAAAAGCAAATAAACGAACTGCAAACACTACTTTTGTGAACAAAGATTTTCCTTTTGAATGTCATACTCTGGTACTCTGCATCGTTTATGTGTTAGTAGCCAAGCTATTTCCTAATCACTGCTAAAAACTGCACTTGACTCTTTTCTTGGAGATTGCTACAAGATGGTAGAGAGTTCAAGCACCAGAAACTTTGAAACTTATTGAATTTTAAGCTGCAAGTTACAGTTTCATTTAGCCCTGTTTCTGATCCTGATTTTAGACCAGCAGCATGGCCATCACTCCCGCGGCTCACCCGAAGATCGTGAAGAAGCGCACCAAGCGTTTCCTTCGCCACCAAAGTGACCGATATGTCAAGGTCAGACAAAGCTGGCGTAAGCCCAAGGGTATCGACAATCGTGTCCGCAGGAAGTTCAAGGGTATGTACCTCATGCCCAACATTGGTTACGGATCCAACAAGAACACCCGACACATGTTGCCCACGGGATTCAGAAAGGTCCTCATTAACAACATGAAGGTAAGAAAGAATGAATTCGAAACTCGTTTAACCGACAAAACTCTGATAGCGCTTCGTGTTTTTGCTCTTTTTAGGAGTTGGAAGTTCTGATGATGCAGAATAAGAAGTTCTGCGCCGAAATCGCTCATGGTGTGTCGGCCAAGAACCGTAAGGCTTTGGTGGAACGTGCCCAGCAATTGTGCATCCGTGTCACTAATCCCAATGCCCGTCTCCGTAGCGAAGAGAACGAATAAATCAGTTCTCTGGGTCCATGTGTCGCATCAACAACAACCTTTCTGAAAAAATATATGAAAGAAAAGCTGAAACACCTCTCTTGAATTGCTTCGCCGAAATAGATAGCAATGTTTACACATGCATTGGATGAGGACGAGAAGATGCATCTTGTTACTTGATTTGTCCAGAGACTTTGGTTATTGTAGTAGTACAGTGAAATGTAGATTTAACGATCTCCGATTGAACAATAATGTTACCGATATTTTACCACGACTCCCACGACAGCGACTCGATTAAATCTCGATTCAACGATGTAGTTTGAGGTGACTGACAATATCGTTAAATCGAGATTTCACTTTAGTAATTTTATTTGCAGTTTTGTTTAAACTAACACAACGTCAAGTAACTATTTGATAGGATTTACGGAATGATTTGTACCGTGGCTTAACAAATAAAGATTTATTCGGGAGATATAGATGTAAGATGTGAAGGGTATGAAGGTAGAAATCAAGATGGAGTAGGAATGAAGGAGAGAGAAGAGTAGTACAACTATGGATCGGAACTATTGACATAAGTCGAGAAACCTGGTATTACCAATCACTCCAATTTACTGACGTGTTTCGAGTTAGATTTTTGGCAGGGTTTTGCCGTTTTGGTTTTTAGGGTCAAAAACCTGACCACAATTAAACTTTTCAAGAGGCAATAGACCTTATCTGCTAAAAAATATGGCAGCACTACAAACTCGAAATCCATTTTTATCAGAGTTCTAGAGTGGAAATGTTCAGCCAGACTCTGCTAACAATTTGTAAGACAATTTTCAGGCCCCTGGAACGATTTTAAAGAAAACCAACATTCACCTCACCTAGATGGCTCTCACATGATTTTGCATGCCCTCAAAACAGTGCTCTACTCAAAACATCCTACTTGGGTGCCTTCTCTTAAGGAAGCCAAGTAGAGCTTCAATCAAAGAGAAAAATGACAATCAGCGCCATCTTGTGGTAGAAACGGTTGTGGGTGCTTCTGTTAAGACTTAAGCCTCGGTTTGTGACTACTCAGCATGGCTTTTTGATTTTTGAACACAATAGTATCGTAGCTGAGCTCTAAAAGACTCGAAATGTGATGAGAAATCCACTTTAAGATTGAAGCTCCAATTTTGGCAACAAGTTTAAGTTGAGGATAGATCTGAAATCAAGAGAAATGCCCATGTTTTGGCTCCATCTGGCGGCGATTTTTGTAACCGTCAATTAAACTGCTTCATTGTAATACTATCTTTGGACTTGAAAGTGCGATAGATCCAGCCGCACATTTGAAATGTCTTCCTCACTTTCACTGGATATGCTCATCAAACTTTCCATCATCTTGGATGACAACTCCTAAATCCCTCATGAATGATACCTGCTCAATATCACAACCTCCATTGTCTTTGAGTGGAACATCTAATTTGGACGTCCCATAAGTCATTGTGCGGAATTTCATCACGTTCAATGCCATGTTTCTCTCGGCAACCCAAGAACAGAGTCCAAGTCCTCAACTAAACATTTTGAGTCCTGACCATTCCTTCAAGAAACTAATTTTGTGTCATTAGTAGGGCCCGGAAAAATATTTGCAAAAAAGTGTCAAAATATCCAATACATATTTTATTCAAAAGCCCAAAATATTTGAAAAAAGCCGGATAATTAAGAAATTCAATGGCAGTAATTACTAGTGATTAGTGATGTGTACATGTAGGGCTGAGCATTTAAGGTTTTACCTAAAAACCTAGGTTTTAACCTAAAAACCTAGGTTTTAACCTAAAACGCCTTTTTGGGCAATTTTTACCTAAAACTAAGTGTTCAACCTAATATTAACTTTTTTCTTATCCTATAGTCATTTGCACAGTAAGGCTCCTTAACCCAGTGTCTTTAAAAAAACACAAAAACAAAGGAAAAAAGAAGAGGAGTGGGAGCCATAATGATTTTCATCCCATCAACATGTCAAATCAGCTTTACAACGTGATTTCAGGCCGACATTGCCAAAAGTTTTTTGAAATTCTGTGAATTACGGGCGCTCACTGCCATTTTTGAAGTCATTTAACGCCACACTTGAGCCAAAGTTTCTCGTTTGCAATCATTTCATCTCGTCTTTAGGGCGCAAATTTTCGATTTCTTTTTTTTTGTGGAAAAATTTTGATCTCGTTTTTAAAGTCGAAAATTTCCGAGCTCGTTTTTGGATCGAACATATCCA
>CM021316.1:8674539-8720459 GCA_010645155.1 Tigriopus japonicus | reverse complement strand
CCCCAACAATGGTCTCCCCCAGCATGTTTGCACCAGGTGATTTCCGCCAAGGTGAACTCCCCCAGCAGTTATCTCTACCAAGGTAAACTCCCCCAACAATCAACTCCGCCAACATTGAACTCCGCCAAGTTAAACTCCCCCAACAGTGATTTCCGCCACAGAAAACGCCGCCTCGGCAAACTCCGCCATGGCAAACTCCACCACGGCGTATTCCGCCACGGCGTATTCCGCCACGGCGTATTCCGCCACGGCGTATTCCGCCACGGCAAACTCCGCCACGGCAAACTCCGCCACGGCAAACTCCGCCACGGTGTGGGCGGACGAATTCAGCTAGGGATTCTTGGGGCCAAATGGCTAGGGATATGTCCGAGCCTAGACTTGCCCTTCAAAAAACTTGATAAAAGTTACTTAAAAATTCTGATCTTCATTAAAAAATTTGTTTATCAACAACATGAGATCAAGGGACAAAGAAATCCCTCGTGTAACAAAATTCAAGCCTTTGAACACCAAAGCCTAAGTCCTCTAGTCATTTGGCCTCAAGAATCCCGATCTGAATTCGTCCGCAGGAGTCAGTTTAATGCTTTTAGATTTTTTTGTGCATTATGAATTTTTATGCATTATTTCTCATTTAATTCTTATTGTATGGAAAACGTACAATTGCCACTATGTTGCACACCAGAATTTGTTATATTTGTTACACTATCTGTTAATTGCTCGACTCTATTCAACTATTTTAAGACGTTTAATCAACTATTTTACTTGATTTTTCCGACTTTTCTAGTGACTAAAACACCCTTTCTAATCAACTTTTTCCCCCAGCCCTGGTCATCACAGACACCCCAAGCACAAGTTGTTGACAAGCATTACTTGGGCAATACACCAATACACTTGGCAAGCTCAAGGAACATTGGAAGATGCAGTTGCCGGCAGTTGCTCTTAGAAGATTTCAGATGCTTGCAGTGTGACTTAGAAGAAAAGAATGTCAAGTTGCATTTTCAATGATCTTTTGACCTTAATAATTTAGCAATAAACAGTGGAAGTGAAACAAAAAATATTTTGATTTGGATAGCATTTGCAAAACCATATTTTTTCTTTAGTTTCCGTTCTAAGCCACACATGAATACACTTTTCGGGCCAATCAAGAATGAGATTTAACAGTCACACTTGGGAACAAGCTCGGTCATTCAAAGTTGCTAGAAAAAAATAAAAGATGCCATCTCTTTTTTTTTGAACTATTCTCAAAAGCTTTTGCATTTCTCGATACAAAAGCTTTGAATTGTGTATTTTCATCTAAAAATACATCCTAACAAGGGCATGGGCCCTATTTCGCTGAAACTTTCTGGTTAATTGAAATTCTGATGCAGAAGGTTTAGTCTTCATTCCTAGCAAATTTGGCAAACCTGTAAGGTGGGAAAAATACTTGTACAGGCACCCAAGTAGACCCAAGTTTCGGCAAGTCCAAGGTACTGTACCGGACCGCTTGCCCAAGCTCCTGTTTGCCTCCCATCACTAATTCCTACCCACTGCAATTGGGTTTTTAGATGAGACAACACGCAATTTGAAGCTTTTTCTCATCTTGATTGTCTGAATGTTCTTTGTCGTTGTTTACATTTAGGCCAAAGTTGGCGGGTGATTGCAAAAGGTGACCGTTTCTTGCTGGAGGGAGTTAACCCCAGAATCATCCAACAAAATCATAGGGAGAGTTGACCGAGCCTGTCCTATCTATGCATATCTATGCTTTGAAATTCAACTGGACAGCGCGCCAGGTTGACCAAATGTTGCACGAGTCTTAGATGTCAATGGTTAGAAAGTTTTCAAAGGTACTCTCGAATTAATAATTGAATGTACCCTCTGGGTACAAATTATTTTCTGATTTTTAATAATTTGACCCATAGTCATGTTGGTTGAGTTGCAAGTGCATTTCTTGAACTGAGTCCAACTCATTATTGGCGCTTGGAACCCCCTTTGCATTTCGAGTGAAAGGACAAGCCCATGAGGTCCATGACGTATTTTGGAATTTGGCGCCATGACTGAGGAAGCAGAGAAACAGCAAACTGTGTTCATAACAAAATCCTTGCCAATGGAAGTGACATTTCTCTCCATTTAGCCCTCTAACATCAACTACTGTCCAATAACAAAGACGACCAAAACGTTCAAGGTTCCATATTCAGTTGCAAACATCTCTTAAAAACCTCTTGACAAAGGTTAATGAAAAACAGGAGACAATGGAATGGTACGGCCACAAAATTTATTTGACGAGAATATCTTCAAAATTGACAAAACAACAACCAACAAACACGGCCTGGCTTAAAATGGAAACAAATTTTAAACAAATCGGACCTCGAAAGAAACGATAATCCTTCAAATGTTTGCTGAAACGTTCAACGTGAACTCGAGCCCGGGCAATAATCTTGGTCATTTTTATTTCTTCGACGGTGAAGCATGGTCCCCCTTTTAGAAAAGGTGGTATTAGTAATTTGGCCCCTTGTTTCAAACACAGATCTTCAATTAAGAATCCGCAATCAGCAAGCACAAGGTCATCCTTTCGCAGATGATTTAAGATCCCACATTGAATTGTGATTTCGCGATCACTAATTGATCCTTGGAATGCTTCAAATTTGTGGGCCCCTGGACTTACCAAACTCTGTTTGCTGGGCCCTAGACAACACGTAGTCAAATTGATGGGCCTTGACCTAAAAGCGGTTACCGTACCCTGCTGTAGATGTTGTTAACTGTTTATTCTGCGAGGACTTTTAAACACATAATAATTTGGTAGGAGGCTTGGTACTTGTTACTCAAGCATTTGTATTGTCCCAGACTTTGGAGACTTTTTTGTTGTTTTTGCATGCTGAGAGTATGCTGAACAAGGATTTACATATAGCAGACTTCTCTAAAAAGCTTTAGGTTTCATGGATTACATTTGAGACAATGTCATTTTCTATGTTTATTCAACGTTTCTTTCAATGTATTGATTGGTTTTGTTGAGCAGAATTGTTATTAATGTAAAAAAATGCATTTTCAGAGAAAAATAAGTTTTTACCAACATGATTTAAATTACCCGCCCATAAGGTAAACTATTTACCCCAACAAGTGAGCCCAATTTCAATGTTTGGAAGAATCAACAATATATTATTTTTTTTAACCATGCTGTTTTTTTGACGGAATTTTTTTAACACGCAGTTTGGAAAAAAATGCTCATATTTTTGAAATTTCTGCCCAAAAAATCACGGAAAGGGCAAAAATGTGTAAAAACGGCAAAAAGTGCAAATAAAGCAAAAAACCGGCCAAACGTGTAAAAAAGTGCATTTGCATGAAAAGTGCACCCCTAATCTTAACAAATCATAAGCAAAATTACCCGTTACGTCACTTCAGAGCATTCAGGATCAGAATTTTTTTTTGCGCTGTAGGTATTGTTACAAAAAATTCTGTAGTGAAAGGGATGAAGAACGGATACGAGCGTGACTCCAATGATCCAGGTCAAGAAGTAGGCAAGAGTTGCTTCTTGGTGATGATGCTTCATTCTTGATGAAATTGGTGAAGTACAAGAGATGTTAGTGAGTGAGTGATAAAGGGCGGATTGAGGGAAGGAATTACTTTGCTTGTTGGCGAGTTCTATTTATACCAGGGTTGCCAACTGGCGATTCCTATCGCCAGATATCACGAATCTGGCGATTTTGAAACGTGTCTGGCGATAGAAAATTTAATCTGGCGAAATCAGCTGATCTGGCGATAAATCTGGCGATCGCATATGAATAAAAGCCATATTCATGCGAAAAAAGTAGAAGAAAATGGCCAAAAAAAATGTCAAGAAACTCATATAAATCAATACTCATATAATTTAATACTTGTATTCAATATTCAAAATGAAATTTGGTCCTTTTGATGTCTAACTTTGGCCTTACCATCCCTCCACAATCTCATTGCATCAAATAAGGAAGAAACAAGTTCGTGAAATCAATATCCTCGATTCATTTTTGAATTAGTCATTCAGCTTTAAATTATGACTTGTTTAACCCGCGAGGTGTCATTTTGATCACTTGAGAGGGAGACGGTTTTGCCTTCATCAAATAGATTTTACTTTCTTGATTACTGTTGAATGAACTGAAACAAACGTATTCAAATCAGTGATACAAACATTTTGGAGAAACTTAAACGACATAGAAATTGTTCATGCATGCTACTTTCTTGAACTAAATCTTTCCTCCCTTTGACTTTTTCAAAAACCTCCATCAAAGAACGCTCGGGTGAACGCGCGCACGCAGATTGGAACCTTAGTAGTGATGTGACTTGGGCAAGTAATGAGTCATCACAGACCCCCAAGAACAAGTTGTTGACAAGCATTACTTGGGCAATACACCAATACACTTGGCAAGCTCAAGGAACATCGGAAGATGCAGTTGCCGGCAGTTGCTCTTTGAAGAGTTAAGATACTTGCAGTGTGACTTAGAAGAAAAAATGTCAAGTTGCATTATCGATGATCTTTTGACCTTAATAATTTAGCAATAAATAGTGGAAGTGATACAAAAAAAATTTCAATTTGCATAGCATTTGCAAAACCATGGTTTTTTTTGTTTCGGTTCTAGGCCACACATGAATGCACTTTTGAGGCTAATTAAGACCGAGATTTAGAAGTCACACTTCCAGAACAATCTCGTTTAATCAGAGTTGCCGGCATGAAAAAGTAAAATGCCAAATCTTTTTTTAGTATTCTCGAAATATTTTGCATTTCCCCATGTGAGAGAATTGAAGTGTGTAATTTTCTTAAAAATACATCCTTTCAAAGGTATGAGCCCTATTTAGCTGAATTAGCCTGGTTTAGTGAAATTCGGATGGCAAGTTTATTCTTCGTTCATAGCAAATTTGGCAAACCTGTTAGCTGGGAAAAGTACTTGTACAAACACCCAAGCTATGCCAAGCTTCAGCAAGCCCAAGCACTGTGCCAGTACAGCTTGCCCAATCTCTTGTTTGCCCCCCATCACTAAACCTTAGATCATTTATTAATCACTAGATAGCGTGCAAAACTGATCGGGTCAATCAAGTATTGGATTGGGAAAATTGATAATTGAACCAATTTTAGGTCTGATTGGAGAAATTGAGAAAGGATTGGGTTATTTCAATCTGCTTCTTTCAAAAACAGCCTTGCCACAGAAGAAACAATCTTTAAGATTGGAAAATTGTGCCAGGATTTAAATAAAAAGTACCTCCAACAAAGCATTGATGTCTACTTGTTTGGTCTTGAATTGAATTCAGTTAGAAATGTCAATCAATCAAACAATATGTTTTTTTCATGTTTAGATTTTGAATTTGGTTCAACAATGTTTTTATTGGCAAGACTTACCAAGTCATGGGTACCAGCACGGTAAACGAGATTGATTGGATTGAATTTTGCCTTGTGATTGGTGTTACCGAAATTGATTCAAGGCTAGATTGAAAGATTGGTCAGGTTGAAAGATTGGGATTTTCCATTAGTAGCGTGCAAGCTTTAGTCAGGTTGATTTGGCAAGCGGGGTGGAATGCATTGAATTTATGAGAAAGATGTCGCCCTCACAACTGTTGAGCAGACAGTTAGTGTGACCAAACATGGAAATCAAGACCAACTTTTCTAAACTCATTCTTGAAGCCAAAAGTTATCTCTTGTCCATGTGTGTATTTGATTTAACCTACAAGCCACAAAAGCTTAAATTTGTGTTCTTCCTACCAATGACTTCTTCAAAGTATTGGCAAAAGAGTTCCCAGATGTAGTAATCAAATCCAAGGTATGGTCCCCTAATGACGTCTTTAGTTCTTTCAATAAAGTAACCACTAGCAATAGCAAAAACTGACCTAAAAATATTGCACAATTCTACCTTTGATTCATCAATTGCATTGTTGACATTTGTCTGGTCACACATTTCAAATGTTCCCGCACTTTTGTCTGCTCATCAGTTGGCGAACAGAGACACATCTTTAAGCTCACACTCCCTCTACAGGGTGTTCCAAATGGCTTTTTAGGCTTTAATGAAAATACCCAAAGACATCATGGCACTTTTTGGACCCAAAATTTTTATGGGGAACAACTTTACTTTTATTGTATTATATAAATTTAGGACCAAGAAAAAGTTTTTTGCCCAGAAACCTATTAATTAAAACATTTTTCAATAAACTATTTAACCCACATTTAGAGACCATTTAGATACCTTAGGAATCCAAATTGACTAAAAGTTCATACATCAGCAGCTGAGTTATTTTACTTTGAATGGTCCGTTTTTTACCCAAAAAAGTTGAAAAACGCTAGTTATATGAAATAACAAATTCCCAAAGATTTCATATAGCTTTTCAATTCTGCAAAAATCTATTATTTTCTTTGAGTTTTGGAGTTTTTTTCAAAATAGCTCAAAACATTAAAAAATATCCCAGTAGAGGGAATAATTCCTTTAAACACAAACACATTTGTTCCAATGATGGTTTGATTAAAGTTTAGAAAAAGCATCAAATAAGGTATTCACTTCAATTGCCCGCAAAAGCTTGGATTACATAAGGCACACACTTTGGGATTTCGTCTCCCTGAGGAATCAATCTCCTATAAAGGCCACCCGATTTTGAAAGTTGGAAGCCAAAATTTTAAGTCAGCATTCAATTTTAAGAGTTAATTTAGCCTATCTTACAAGTTTGAGTCGCAGGTTAAAAGAGGTTGTTTGCATTAAGCCTTTAACTTTATGCAATTGGTTAGAAAGATGTTTAATATTGTAGATAAAGACGTAGGATAAGCTGGGGTAAAAATGGCAGCACTAGATATTTTTACCTTGGCATCAAGCCGGCATCAAACCTCTACGTCCTCATTTCTTATGGTAACGTCTCAAGCTACTTGATTCCAGGGTGGCTAAAGTCCCAACACTAATTTAACCACTTTTTTTATTTTATTCAGTTGGTCACGCTGATCCAAGCTGACCACAGAGTTGAAGCTGACAATGTTCGAAAACTAGTGGAAAAATTTCATTGAACGTCGCAAGAATTCACACAAACTTCTCCTCTAAACTTATTAACTTTCTAAGAGACCGACCAATATGGGTTTGGATTGGGAAGCTCAGGGTGTGTTGGCCGATTTTCGTGAGTGTCAAAGAGCGTCTCAGAACACGGATTTGGTGTTTCATTGCACCAACGGCAACGTGTCCGCCCATCAAATGATCTTTGCCGGCATTTCACCCTTCTTCACCGATCTCATGCAACGTTTCGTGATTGGCCGGGAACTTTTTCCCTTGGATTTGAACATTTCCTTGCCCGAGATTCGCCGAGAACACGTGGAAATGGTCGTGGAAATGGTGTACACGGGTCAAGTGCGAATTACGAAGAGGGATTATCGACCATTTCGAGAGATTTGCAAGCTTTTGGACCTGTGTGTACCTATTGCCGATTACGATAAGTTCTTTTTGAACCAATGCGACGACGACGAGGACAACGGTGATGATGATGATGGTGATGTTGAAGATGATAATGATGATGGTGAGATTGAAGATAATGATGACGATGATGATGTTGATATTGAAGATGATGATGATGGTGGTGATATTGAAGTAGACGGATCCAATAAAGACGACATTCAGTTCGTTGAGCATTCCGTTTCTGAGGCACAAATGCCCAAAGTTTCGATCCCTTTGCATCCGTGGTCGAGCTCGCGGGCATTTGTCTGCGGCGATTGCTATGCCGTATTCCCTCTAGAAACTGACTTAAAAAAGCACAAAAAGAGCGAACATGACCAAACTGAATCGCTGACTTCGGACTCGCCGACGTCGCCAATCGTCTCACAGCCATCGACAGTCGCTCAGTTAGATACCCGACAAAGTAGTAGCCAACACAATCACACTGAATCGCAGGCCTCGGACCCGCCGCCATCGCCATCATCAATCGTGTCAGAGCCATCGAAAGTCACCCCATTGAAAGCCAGACTAAGGAGTCATCGATCTTCAAACAGAAGCGGGAACTTGATTAACCCGCCCAATGACGAGCGTAGGGTCGAATGTCCCGATTGCCTGCATCTTTTCGCTCCACTTACAGTCCGAAAACATTTGGTCAGCCATCTACGCCATCAGCTCAATGAACATGTGACGAAAAGTAAATCAGTGTCAGGATTCTTGAAGTGCGAATTGTGTTGGTTTGAAACAGCTTTTCAAAAGAATATGATTAATCATTTGGGTTTGACCCATGATATGATCACGAAATTGGCTAGTGAAGCCCAAATCAAGTTCCTTGATGAAGGGAAACAGTTGCGCGCCGAAGCAAGGCATTCGTCCCCCAAACACCAGTCGATGCCAAGGAATGAGAATACATTCAATAAACCGAGGACCAGAAAACGAATCCTTGAGAATGGAGATATCTCGGAGACTGGGGATAACGATGTCGACACAGAGGTGGGGAATGTGCTTGAGGACGAAACGCAAGCTTTGAATGCTACACCGGATGTGTCAAGCCCGTCAATGCTCACCCAACCCAACAAAGGAGCCACTTCTTCAATCGAGAACGAGAACATCAAGGAGGTCAGCCGAGCGGTCAAGTGTCCGGATTGCCTGAAGCTTGTTCATGTGTTGCAGGTCCGAGCACATTTGATCAGTCATTTACGGACGCATCTTAACAAGCATTTAATCAAGACTAACTCCGTGCCTAAACGTTTTAAGTGCCAACTCTGTACATTTGAAACGCATGCCCCCGTATATATGCGTCATCATTTAGGTGTGACCCACGAGATGATGATGAAATATAGCAATGCAGCTCAAAAGAAATTCATTGCTGATGCTAAAATTCTGTTGTTTCCTAATGTACCAAAGACATTGGACAACCACACTCGAGCCCACTTCTTGGAGAATGAAGATGGACAAGTGACGGATGCAACCGAGACTGACTCTCAGCAGAATAACGAGATGATTCTCAAATGTCCGGATTGTCTGAAAAACTACCATCGACGAAAGGCCCCAGCACATTTGGTCAGCCATATGCGAAAACAACTTAACGAGTTCGTGGTGACGAGTCAAACCGTACCTAAGACTTTCAAGTGCAAGTTATGCCCTTACGAATCATCTCCACTGGCCTCCACTATGTTTCGACATGTGGGTGTGGCCCATGAAATGGTCGAGACATTTGCTAATGAAGAGCAAAAGAAGTTTCTTTATGGCACACAGACGCTTTTTCCACAACATGCGTCCTCGGAACACCGTAATTTATCATCAAAGATGAAAGAGAAGCTCAAGACCTCCAAGACAAGAAACCGGATCGAGATTGAGATGGATAATGCGCTAGAGGGTGCCGCCGAGACTGAATCGCCGAGACCCGAAGGATTGGCAAAGTCGCAGAGTGTGTCGAGTCCCTCCACACAATTGAAGACAGCGTTGCGACCATGGAAAAGGAAGCTAACTGGAAAAAAATCGATGTTCGCTGCAGATGGCGAGCCCTCGGTCAAATGTCCAGATTGTCAAAGGAATATCAAGCCATGGAAAGCCGGACTACATTTAGTGTCTCATATGCGGGAGCAACTCGACAAGCTCATGGTGGACGGTTCCCCCCCAAATGGACTTCGAAAGTGCAAACTCTGTCCGCATAAAACTGCTCGTGCTAAGGACATGCGCGAACACTTAGGATCGACCCACAGTATGGTAATGAAATTTGCCAATGAAGCTCAAACCAAATATCTTATTGATGCTAGGAAGAAAGCGATTATGCAAAGAAATGCCAGGAAAAAAAACCTTACTATCTAGGTTAAACTAAAAGAAAAAGGAAGAAAGGTCAAAAAAAACAGAGTTCTCTTTGAAGGCACAAGATCTCTCAAAGGGGTCTCTTGAGGGCAACAGCGTTGATATTGAGACTGAGACTGACGGGTTGTTTAAGGGCATTTTTCTCTTTGTAGAATGCTAAAAAAATCTTCTTTGTATCTTTTTTCAACATTTTACAGTCTTCTTTTGGCTCTAGAACCCCAATTAAGGGCTAAAAACAAAGACAGAGAAGAACATTCATATTATTGTACAAAGGGAAGAATGTCCTTGAACTATCCCAATGATAAAAACAATGTTGCTTTCAACAAAAGAGGGACAATCACTATCACAAAGCAAATCAGTAGATCAGAAGTTGGAAGATATTTGACTTAACACAATGAAACAACACAGTTTGAATTTTTTGAGAGTCATCAATTGGGCATCAAATGATTGCTCATTGAATCCTAGTGGACTTTTGTTTTATGACTTATGTCAATAAAACGACGTTAATCCGAATTATATTGGATTTCATCATTAACTCCATCCAGGCTATAACGCAGGAAATTCACACTAACGCAGTAACGCGCCCTCGCTAGATCCCACTCCATGTAATACCTGAGATAAATATTGGCCGTCGTAGGCTAACACACGGTGCCGATGATTCACGCTGGTGATTGGTCAAGAGCATTCAGTTGAACATTCAGCTAATTCTAACGAAGTCCAGCAACAAGCCAGAGGACTTCTTCTTTGTTGATTTTGTAGTTATCTGACTTGGTGCTGGGGTTGCCAATTTACTTAAGTGAAATCATATTCCCCATTGTCTACCAGCCTTCATAAAAAGGTTTTTTTCTTTAAGAAGCGCCAAAAAGCAAGGCATCCCTGACTTTTGTGACTTCTGAGCAGGGTTGCAAATCAAACTCAAATTCGTGTATGCTCATATACAAGACCAAAGCACCCTTTCTCTAAGAGGTAACCCTACCTTGCAACCTCCCGTGAAAAAACTTGCGTATCACTGAGACTTTGTTGTCAATCACCCGATCATGTGAATTAATCGGCCCCTGTTTAAACTCCACACTAGTTGAAATTCACTTATTGCATATCGGGTTAATACCTTAGACACATTTCCAGCAGACTTGAGGACTTTCAATAACCAAACTGCCCTATCAGATGAGCGAAATAGTTTGGATGTGTTTCTTAGAAGAAAAGGTTCCTTTAATCATGAACTTCGGCTTCCCGCATGATGAATGACGTCACAGACAGTCCGTGCCGGATCGGGCAATCATAGATTTGAATGCCAATCTCTGCCTTTTAGTATTTCTAAGCTGAATAAAGGCACTTGATCTTGGAATGTCCATCTAACAAGGCCTGTCAAATAATGAGGATTCGACATCCCCTTGAAGTTCGTATCTTGGTAATTTTCACCAACTAAGTGTAGTTTTTGGCCGCCAAATGGTAACCTTTGAAACCTGATGGCCACGGGAAAAAATAAGTGGCCGCAGAGGGGGAATTTGGCCGCCAAATGGCAAATTTCGAAACCTGATGACCACGGGGAAAAAATAGTGGCAAAACCAAAAGTATGCATGCACCAAAAAGAATGAAGTTTGAAAGTTAAACAACTTTGTTTGGAAAAAGCCAGAACCCATACATTTCATATTTCCGATTTTTGGAATTTACTATGAGGGAAGCAAAGTAAACATCAGCTGGACCTGTTTGTTTACCCCTTAGCTCGGTTGTGGCCTCTGGTGACTCATTGCTTCATTAAAATTCTGCGATCGTATCTTCTTCTCAATCGTTTGTCGCGAAGCAACTGACCGTTTGAAATTTTTGATCGAGCGCGGATTAGAAAACAACAGATGCACCACAAAAGGGTGGCGCAGGACTCAAAGGCACATAATCTGCCACCTTTTTCTCACTTGTCTTCTCCAATTCAAACACAAGTTCACCCTTCTAATGAAATTTGATAAAAGGAAGATAAAATGCTTTTATCTTAAACAAAGTTAATGTAGTTTCAGAGCTTTTTGCTAAAAACGTGACCAAACTAAAATTTCACTTGAAAGCACTTTTGGTCAATCAAATCATTGCATCTTCCATTTTTATATTTCTGATCACATGAAGATGAGTAGTGTCTTAATATGCAAGAAGTTCTTGGTTCAATTCTCCTTCCAAACCTTTCTCAGGAAAGCTTTTGTATGGTAATTCACACCTACAGACAGGGGCCATTTTCAAACACCACATAATGTTTGTTGCCTATTGGCAAAATTTAGTCAATGAAATGGCGGGCTGGCTGGCTGGCTTTGCTTGGCATATTAATTTGTCTTTATTAGCAAAGGAAGTGAGTTCAAGAGTTGCCGACAGGTTCATATTATTGTTTTTTTTAAATATTCTAACCTCTTTGGCTTCTGAAAATTAGGTGCATTTTAATATTGAGCATTACATTTTGTCAGGTTAGGTTAGGTTAGGTTTAAGTTAGGTTAGGTCAGGTTAGCTTTATGTTAGTTTAGGTTAGGTTTCAGTTAGGTTTGGTAAGGTTTAAATCTGGTTTATTGACCGCCTTCTCCTTTTATGAAACTTCCTCCAAGCCCAAAGAGGTCAGGTCCAAAATATATTATTTACCTACAACCTACTTTACTACCCTACAAATCATTTTCTTACCCTACCCAGCAATTTACTGCCCAATGAATGAATCATGTCTTTACAAATACATCTCAAACGCAAAACTACCTGTACGTCTGAAGCCCCCATTTCATTGACGGGGAATGATCCAATGAAGCAGGGCTGCCAGGTACGCAGTGCAATACAGAGACAAAAAACGCCAAATGAACCAGTCAAAAACCCCAGAAAACGCCAGATTCCAGTTTCTTTATTATGCATTTATCCTAAACCAGAAATATCATATATCAACCTTTCATCGATAAACTTAGCTTAGTTGAACTTAATCATTGGGTTGGATTTATACTTTGGGTTGATAAAGTTGAAGACAACACCCTTTTCAACATGTTTGCTCTCAATTATAATTAACTAATTTTGAACTAACCGATAAGAAATTTGACTCAAACAGCTATCAGTACGACCAAACAAGAAAACAGAAAATTAAGTAGGCCACCACCATATTCAAAACAACTGATCAGGAATGTGAAACTTTCAGGCAAGTAAGATTTCACATGCCCAAAAAGAGTACTTTTGTAAGCAGCAAAAATATTGGTCAATTTTCTATTTTTAACCTTTTAGCAAAGTTTTGTTTTCTTTGCCATCTCTTCAGTTTCTTTTGCTACTGTTCTGTATAAATATTGCCATAGTGCCATTTTTTTGTATTCACTATTGTAATAGTGCCATTGCCGGTTTAAATGCTTCATCAAAAAACTATGTTTCATGAGGAAAATAAGAAAAATATTTCTTCAAACTTGACCGAAAAAGTCAATCATAAAGTTTTGTCAGAGATACCTGGTCCGACGAATTTCAGTGGTTTGCTAGTGGACTGTATAGTAATGCACTCGAGCACACAAGATCCGATTTTCTTTATATATATTTCAGTCTCTTCCAACAAAAACGTTCTTTTTTTTTTCCTCTGAATCTCTACCTCCTCTTTTCCGGTTTTCTCTCTCCTCCCTCTCGTTCCTCTCTCTCAGGGAGTCTAGCCTATTTTTGCATACTTCGGAAAGTGAAACTGCCGCTAGAGGCGCGGCAATCGCGCGACTCGTTCTAGCACCATCTAGCGATAGAAATTCAAACTATTTGTACTTTACAAGGAGAGGAAGGGTCCTTCAGTCGGAGACGAGTTGATGTTAAGAGCCGATTCATCCAAAGACGTTTCGAAAGGGGGGTCACCATTAGTGATTCCTTCCGAGTTGGGAGTGTTGCCACATTTTACTTGGAGATTAGGTTTTTTGCCCTTCGAGAAGTTTAGCAGTGGTCAGCTTTTTGACCCTTAAGGACCAAGATGGCAAAAGTATGGCAAAATACCGCAAAATACGAACTCAAATCCATCAGTAGTCACCATGAAGGAACAGATGGACACACCCTTCAAAGCTTATTCGATCATTAATTTCAGTTTGTAATCTTATGTTTTCTTTATTCTTGTGAATAGCTCACAAACCTAATGACAAGAGGGAAAAGCTTGATGATTTGAATCAAGTTCGCTTTCCTGCTTCCTCTTTGATAACTCGTTTCTGTTCGTACATTCTTTCAGTTCTTTTCCATCAGGTTCTATGAGATTGGACTTATTACTTAATTACTGTTTAACATAGTCCAGTACCAGGATCACGGTGACTTGGCCTTTGAAGAAGCAAGTGAAAACATGAAACAGGAATGGCAACCAGGGAATCCTTCGAACCTCCACTTCAAATGAAGTTTAGTCACAAGGTTAAGAATTTAATACACTTTCCTTTATTCTTTATTGCTTTCCTATATTCTATTATCATTTGTGCAAACATGTAAATTAGACCAGCCGTACAGCTGAATACATGTCTCATTTGCATACAAATATATTGCGATACAACAACTATCTCATATTCTGAAGCATAACAATAACGTACTACACACATCAATTAAATACTCGTCTTTCTAAGCTGTTCCCATCTTTCCAGCCCTTTTTCATGGTTGAAATTCAATTTGGGAGTCGAGCGCTAAAGACAGAAACACAGGTCCTTTGTGGAAATCTAGGTCGAACTTTTCCCGCTAGATGGCGCTGAAATGAGTCGCGCGATTGCCGCGCCTCTAGCGGCTATTTCACTTTCCCGAGTATGCAAAAAATAGGCTAGACTCAGGGAGCCCCTGTTCGTTGCATTTCGCCCGAACAATACCCAAATCAAATTTGTTTTGCAATTATTCGCTCTTTTTCAATTTTCTTTGCAATTTGGATTTGTCACTTCAGCAAATTTTACTTTCCATCCAAGAACGCTATTTGTTATTTACCATGCCAGAACATTTGCTTATTTTTTGAGTCTCAAAAGCATCTTTTGTTCGCTCAAAATATCCATCCTTACTAATAAGTAGGGCTGAATATTTTAGGTTTTACATAAAAACTTAGGTTTTAACCTAAAACGCCTAATTCGGGCAATTTTTACCTAAAATTAAGTTTTCAGTCAAAAATTTACTTTTTTCTCGCCTTTTTAGGGCAATTTTTACCTAAAACTAAGTTTTCAACCTGATATTAACTTTTTTACTTATCCTAAAGTCATTTGCACAATAAGGTCCCTCAAACCAGTGTCTTCAAAAAAACAAAACACGAGAACAAAGGAAGAGAGAAGAGGAGTGGGAGCCACAATGATTTTCATCCCATCAACATGACAATTCAGCGTTACCAGGTGGTTTCAGGCAGACATTGCCAAAAGTTGTTTGAAATACTGCCAATTACAGGCGCTCGCTGCCATTTTTGAAGTCACATAACGCCACATTCTGTCACCTTTGAGCCGAATTTTTCTCGTTTTTTATCATTTCATCTCGTTTTTTAGGGCTCAAATTTTAGATCTCGTTTTTTAGGTCAAAATGTTTTGATCTCCTTTTCTTGGTCGACAATTTTCGATATCGTTTTTTGGTCGATTTTTTTGCCTGCCCTTCCACTTTTTGCCATATTCTGCCACTTCAGAAATTTCTCTACCACAAAATTTTCTATACTGCCATTTCTACCACTTTCCCACCAATGCCAAATTAAATTTTCACTGCCTCTGTCTCTGCTCCACTGCTTTTACTCTTGTAAAAAGTAAACTGCTGTAGAGCAATTAATAAAAGGCTATATTTGGTCTGAATAGCCTCTGAAAAGGTGTTATCTATTCAACCTAAAAAAAACCTAAAACGTAATTTTTGGTAACCTAATTATGTCATAATTTGCCCAAAAAGTTAACCTAAAATATTCAGCCCTACTAATAAGGTAGTTTCGATTGTCCAACACTCTCTTCTCTTATATAGAAGCGACTTTTGGTTCTTTGGCTGAAACAGCAGGCACCAATGAAAAAAGGTGGAAGAGATTGCCACATAAGTCAAAAAATAAAACTGCAATTAAAAAACGCCAAATTTCACGATTTTCATGTAAAAACCGCCAGAAACCTGTCAAAATGTTCTTGCCCGCCAAACTAAATATTCTTTCCGCCAAGTTATGGCGTAAACCGCCGGAATACCGCCAGATTTTTCTGTCCCGCCAAAAAAAAATCTCGCCGCCAAACGAGGCCTCAAACCGCCAGATCCACCAAAATATGGCGCCTCAAACCGCCAGATACACCAAAATCTGGCGCCTCAAACCGCCGTCTGGCAGCCCTGCAATAAAGTAGTCTTGGTAGGCTTTTATACTAAGGCACTGAGTAGCCAACGCATCAACTGATGTACTTGAGATGAACAGAGCTAGCTCCTAAAACCGGTAGTGAGTAGTACTGATGTGTTTTGAGTTGGATTTTTCGTAAAGTTTTGCCATTTTGGGTTTTAGGGTCAAAAATCTGACTACAACTTAACTTTTCAACAGGCAATAGACCTGATCTACCAGAAAATGTGGAAGCAATTACAGCTATTACTAGTGACGTCATCATTTTTGGCGGGAAAAAAAATCGGAAGACCTGTGTTTTTGATGAGCGTGCGAGGTAACTAAAACGAAGGTTTAGGCCTGGTGATTGCAACAATGCCTTTCTTATCTGCTCAAATTGAAGTTGAAATAGCAATTCTTGACATTGTTTTTGCAAAAATGTACGTTTTGTTGCTTTTATCTAAAATTTCGCTACATAAGTTGTAAGAGTTCTTCCGAACTTTGAAATTAGGAATGCCCGACTTTGAATAACAAGATGGCCAGAGGAGATTGGTTCCTGGGGCAACTAAACCTAAAAACAAATAATTTGTTTAATTGAAGGCTTCCAATTTCTCCATTTGTTTTCAAATTACTTTGCAATACTTCTCAACATACATTAACCATGCCATCATTGCCCATAAATGCAACATTTTTCGAAAATCTGACCCTTGAAAACTGAGATTTTTTTGGCAAGCCTACACTGCTAACGGCAGTTAGAGACGGCAGCAGGTCCGTAAAATGATACGGTAATCACTACCCATCCAACTCGAAATCCAAAAGTGTAACTAGTGATGGAACTCGTAATCGAACTAGTTCGAGTGTTGCCAAATTGGTCCCGGTTTAGGTCTTTTCAAAAAGTTCAACATAACCTGCCCTTTTTAATAGCGATAAACTTCCGAGTCAAACTGGCAGCACTCCTGGGTCGAAACACATCACTAGGGATGGGCAAAAAGTGTAAATCAAAGGAAGCTTTTGGTTACCAAAAGTTGCACAAAAATCAGCTCAAAATCGTAAAACAAAATGCAGGAAAAGGTCAAAAGCGCAAATAAAAACCCAAAAAGCGCAAATAGATTTTAAAAAATCGCAAAAAACACTGAAATTTCTGAAACAAAATGCTTCAGATAGTTTCTTCTCATCTGTTTGTTATTTTTCAAACTTGACGAGCAAAATTTAGACATTGAAGTAGAAGTAATCACTACATTTGATAAAACATTGATAGTGGTACGAATGCCCATGGTTGAACTGATTTTCAGGGTTGAACAATTGTAACGGAAGTCCCAAAATGGATAAGTTGGTCAACAAAATACCACATGCACCCACAAATGAAGGGAGTAATGGTCAATATCCGACATCACTCGTTTCATTTTAATTGACGCCCCTCGGGCGGACGCCCTCGGGTCGCCAATAAAGTGAAACTCCCTCGGTCGGATTTGCCATTACTCCCTTCCTTTGCAGGTGCATAAATAGTCTATTTAAATCACGCTATCGTCAGGGCCCGTATTCTCAACTCGTTCTTAGTACTTGAAGTCGTACCTCTATGTAGTAACTTAGTTCTTGAAGTCTTTCTTCAAGCACCAAGTACGAGTGGAGAATACGGGCCAAGGTGAGTTGATTTGCAGGTCTATGAGTTAATTTTTTGTCAGTTCACGAACATCTAGAATTTCACTGGACGGCGCACGGCAAATCAGGGGTGACCAAGATCGAGTGGACAAGCACAAAAGGAGAGAACGTGCTTTTGAAAGTAGAAAAAGTCTTAGTACCTAAAAAAATGATGATCATACATCAACTTACAACGATTTGGGATACGCTTTTGGAATATTTGAATAACAAAGGGTATTATTCAAGCCAAACACTAAACTTGTAATGCCTCTTCATAGTTTCAATGAACAGATCAAACACCCATAGAACATTCTACTATCCTAAATCTTACTCAGCCTAGAACACACCTTTTCAATGAATTGGGTTCATTTTCATCATTTGAACTTATGCTATTCATTAAACTAACTTATAAACAAAAATAAGAATAGAAAAGACATGAATACATTGAAATTTCAAGACAAATTTGACTACCATTGAAACTTACAAAAAAACAGGCAAAACTAGAAATAAACTGACATTGGATTGTTTGAAATGAGACAACATGAATCAGAATCAAATTTGACATTTTGAAACCGTTCTCATATCTTTAATCTGATCTCTAAAACACATCTTTCTAATGTATTACTGCATTCTAAAGAAATAAAGTCAAGCTGCCTAGTCTTTTACTATCTATCTTACTTAATATCAAGTCAGTTTTTTTGGACACGAAAAACACTTTTATGATGCTTGTTGGTTATCAACATGGATGGGGAGTATTTGTAATTGCAATTACAATTACGTGATTTCAATTGCATTTTTGGGCCAACTAATTGTAATTGTAATTAATTACATTTTTGGCCATGTAATTGACGAATTTTCAATTACATATTACCAATTATTTTTCAAAATCTTACTTTCTCAAATTACCCATAAAACTGATTTTTCAGTTCTTACTTGTAAACAATTATTTTTTCATCAATTTGCGGTCGATGTGATGCCACAAACAGGTATCTTTTGTTACAATACACTATAAGCTTTGAAGTTTAAATATTTTAAAGTTCAAGAGCTTTTGACCATGATTTTTGTGTCAGGATTTAGGGCTTTTCACAACAAAGGCAGACAAATGAGGTGCAAATATAAGTTTTTCATGTTTTATGAAAAAGATTTTTTTTTTGTGATTGATGGTATAATATTTTTGATGTTTAAGCCCATTCATAAGCTTTTGTCTTTTGCAAATCACTTTTTCGTATTTAACTTTCAGTCATTATAAGTTGCCAGTTGGTGCATTGCTACTTAAAAATGGCAGATCTGTTTATTTTTCATCGTTTTGAAAAGGCAATAGGGTGAAAAAGATGGAAGAATTGTAATTGACATGTAATTGTCTATCCCATTTCACATGTTTTCTAACGTTCCTTGAAGGAGGAGATATCAAGGGGCCATATAACAACCACAAATAGGTTTTCTGGTGTGTTCTTGGTCAAAATTCTTGTAAAATGACCCAAAAGTCATCCAAAATGTTCACCAACATTAGAAATTCTCCTTCAAATCTCATTCCATGCTACTTTTTTTTAATCAGGTGTTAACTTTTGGTTATTTCTCAATCTTGAGGCTTGGGGAGAGTAAAAAACTACACACTTTGCTCTCCACTTTTTTTGTGGGGCTGAGGCATGGCGTAGTGCGTACTGCGTCAGGTTGTTGTGCAGATAGCTGGGGTTCAATCCTGGCTACTTTTAAAACTATCAATAATCTGAAATCTTGAAGCTAAAAAGGGCATTAGCTAAAGTTGTTTTCGTTTCTGTTTTGAAAGTAAAACATGTATTGAATGAGAAAAGGTGTAATCCTTGTATTTGCCATTTTACAATTAGAAAGTATTGATTTGGGTAGATCTGGTAATGCTGTTTTGTTGTTCTTTCGTCTGGACCTCAAATCCTCACCATTACCCAAGTTCTTTGGACTGTCTTGATTAGGAAATGTCAGTTCAAAGTAAAAGATTTATGAATGTGAAGGAAATTGCGACATGGAAAAAATCAATTTGTCAAAAATCCAATTGTATAAAAGTAAGAACAACTACAAGTATTGAGAGTAAAAAAAAACGAAAAACGCAAATCACGTTGTCACTTTTCACAATGTACTTAATGACTAAACAATGTTTACCGCCAATAATGTATCCAATGAGCAAATTGGTCGCAATAAAGATTATTATTTAAAAAAAAGCGAACTCCAGCGGCATTTATAGCATTTCCTGTAATGGAAAGTAGAGAAATTCCGAAAATATGCCCTTTACTTTGCTAAGTTTGAATGCCTTGTGTACATCCCCAGTGATAGTGATAGTGATGAACAAGTTTAAAATGTCGACTTCAGTTTCAAAATTAGTCACCCTTTACATTTGAGGAAGGAGAAAAAGGGGAAAAGGAGAAGGCAAGAGGTGCCGGCAAGCAAATCAGATAATCAGAGCGACCAATTTCAGACATTCAAAAAGGAGTTGAGGAAGCTTTCTGACATGTGGACTTTTGGACACCGTTGTGACAAACCAATGCAATTTTGGTGCATTACAAGAACACAACTTTTGAAGTTAGAATAAATGGCTCTAGAATGAAATGAAAAAGAAATACCAAACATTGATAAAACTTGCATAAAAAGCAAAAGAAGTTACTACATAGACAGAGTCTTTTGGTACAATGTACACTCCACGTCTTGAATCGTGAGACTCTATAAGGTAGTGTGTAAAATAGCAGAGAAGAGAAACAAATGACGTTCTAAAAAGTTTCTCTAAATATTATGTAAGTTAAAGATCATGTTTTGTTGTAGTTAATCAATTTCTTGAGCTTCAATCAATCAAACAGTTATTCTATTTAAGGTATTATTTGTTTTTTGATTTTCATTGTAAGACAGTGACTTTTTTTAACATGCTGAGTGAAACAATTTTTTTTTTTTCTTAAGCCTCAAGTTGTGCATCCTCAGATCGTAAACTTATCCTTTGTTGAGAAGTCCTTGACGCTCCCAACTCGAAACACAGTGTGAAACTGCGGTTGCGATTTTTGCTAATATTCAGGTGAAAGTATGTCAGTTATTGTATCTTCAACAACGTTTCAAGCGGTTCTAGTTTATCCAAATCTGATATACTATTGTTGCTTTTTGCAAATCCATGTCTCTCCTGCCCAATTTTAAAAATAACCTTCAACGAGGTTGCTATTTTTTCAACTGGTACATTCCGTTTTGAAATCTCCGTGATGTTCTCAAACGCCTGGAGTTGTAATCTAAATAGTAAATAGCTAGTCACTGTGTACATAACTCTTGAACAGCGTCGAAGGTCCAGGTAACATTGTGCCACTTTGATAAGATTCCATCGATTCTGCTTAAAAGATTTAAGACGAAGGATTCAAAAACTTGCCAAACCATGAAGATTGCTGTGTTGGGTGCCACGGGACAAACTGGCATGAATGTTGTGAGTCAGGCCTTGGATAAAGGTCACTCTGTTAAGGCCATCGTGAGGAATCCCGCCAAAATGACCATAAACCATGCCAATTTGGAGGTGGTCGAGGGCAATATTTTCTCCGCAGAAAGTCTTCAAGAGCATTTTACGGATGTGGATGCGGTTATTTCTACTTTGGGATTTTCTCCCTTCACACGTCCTGTCACGTAAGTAATTGAATATTGCGAACATGTACAAGGTCCTTTTAATTAATAGCCCTGACTTGTCTTTAGCCTGTTCAGGGTCAAAATAGTTGCTTCTTACATGATTTTTAAGAAGTATCAGACCGTTTGAAAAACCTACAATTTACGGCAGTAAAAATGTTTTTGAAAAACATAGTAAGGATAGCATCACAGTCAAAGCGAGATTTGAGCTTTGCAGGAACCTTATTCTTATCACAGAAGATCTGATTTATTTTTCAAATTCATATTTCGGCCAGCAGGAAAGTTAGTCTTGTGTCATCAAGATATATTCTTATATTTAGCTTGACTGAATAACAATTCATTTGACTGTCCAAAAGAAAACAAAAAGGTATGGACTTGAAGGTTTCTCCAATTGGATTTTATGATTTGTCAGGTTCTATTTTCATATCTTTTTGGCCTTCTACGGAAAGTTTCCTATATTTTTAACTTGCTCATGCTTGATAACATTTTGTGCCCATTTGATGAGCTGAAGGCAAAAAAACGTCAAGAAATTTGCACAAATTCTTTGATTAATAAATCCCCAAATGATTCCATGGATGGTTAACTTTTAAATAACCTTCTAAACCTTCTAAGTAGCCAAATCTTAGTAAAACTCGTTTCATTTATTAGAGCAAAATTGTCCAAAAGAACCAGTTGCGCTTAATTGTTCCTTTTTTCTATTTTTTACATAGGGGCTATCTCAATGCAACCAAGGCCATGGTGACGGCATTGAAGTCTTGTGAGAAGAAGAGGTTGTTGCTGATGCATTCTTGGTATACTCAACCTCAATCCCAATCCAAGGCTCCCTTCTTCATTCGATGGTTCCTCTTTAGCATCATTGGAAGTAACTTGACCAACATGTACGAGACCGAGCAATATTTGGAGTCTGACGATTGCAAAGATATCAACTACTCGGTCATCTTACCCGGAGGATTGAGCAACGGAGCCGTGACAAGTAGGTCTAAAGTGTGTTGCCTTAATTCAATGATTAAATGTAAGACGCTCTTTTGAGTTGCATTTGAATCGCAAAAAGGTATATCAATTATGATGTGTTTGAGTGAAAAGAATTGGGCTAGGAAAACTTTCTATTTTTCAACCTAAATTGCAATTAATTTGACGAAAATTGCAAAAACAATACTACCATATTAGCTAAGAAAATGTCGCCACACTTCAAGGGGTAGTAAAAAACCAAATTGTGTATTAAGCTTTTTGGTAGGTTTGAAAATTCGATAATAGAGATTAGAGCAGTTTAACAAGTATATGTTTTAACCTTGGACTAAAACGAGTAACTTTATTAGAATGAAAAAAAGAATGTAAACCGACCCATTTCTAAACAAGATTCGAAGCAAACGACCTGTCGTACCAGAACTCTCCCTGGAATGGCCCATGGGGTAATTTGGGTCTCCTCAAGATCAAGAAATTCACCAATGTTGATGGAAGCATCTTAAGAGCCAAAGCAAGTTGAGGCCCCATTAAAAAACAAGACCTACTACCACCTGGAAGAATTTTAGTGGCGGATTGAATTTTGATGCCTCACTACCTCCGTTATCTACAAGTTCCATTCGAACATCCTTGGCTGAAAGCCACCTACGCAAAGCAATTTTGTAAAATTTGGATGGACCTAGAGCACTAGATGGACCCTCTTGTTATACACCAAATAGAGGGCAGAATTTATGACACACCAACATATTCAAATCTATATATACAGTCAGGAGCAAAAGTATTAGTAACGTGACGAGAAAACCAGAAAATCCTTTATATCCAATTAAATACTATGCTAAGAAGTTTGTAAGAGTGTAATATTTTTTTCCGATTAAGAATAATACCAGTTTCCCGCAATTGTTTTATAAAAATGTCTGAAACTAACTTTTAATTATTATAAATAAAATTTTAGACAGTGCAAAAGTATTCGCAACGCACAAAAAAGTTTACAAAATAGGTTTATAAACAGATTTTTCATCAGAAAAAATTGATCAAAAGATGTAGAACATTCTGGAAACCCGGAGAAAAGTCATTTAGTCTCCTTTTTACCAAGATTTTCTAGATCTTTCTTGGATCTTATAAATTTTACGGAATTGAACAAATGCTTCACAGTCAGCCAATCATGACCAAGGTCAAGGAGCTCGACAAGGACTTGAAGTTGAAGATAGTAAGTCTTCATCATGGAGGCAAGGGCTACAGAGCCATTTCGAAGCTTCTGGACATCCCGATTTCAACGATTCAGTACGTCGTGAAGAAGGCACAAAAGAACGGAACGGTTGAGAACCTCCCAAGATCCGGTCGTCCAAGGAAACTGTCAGCCAGACTTGAGAGGAAGATTGTCAGAGAGGTCACAAATAATCCTCGAACAACGGTCAAGGACATCCGGAATAGTCTCAGTGAAAATGGATTGTCCATCTCGAGGTTTACTGTTGCTCGCTCACTTCACAAAGCAGGATTGAAGTCTTGTTGCCCACAGAAGACTCCCTTGCTCAAGGATAGACACTTGAAGGCTCGCTTGGAATTTGCCAAGAAGTACCTTGACAAGACCAGTGACTTTTGGTCTAGGATTCTTTGGTCAGATGAGGAGACAAAGGTTGAGCTTTTTGGTCACAACGATGTTCAAAGGATTTGGCGACGTAAAGGAGAAGCGTTTCATCCAAAAAACACCATCCCTACGGTCAAGCACGGTGGAGGATCGATCATATTATGGGGCTCCTTTTCCGCCAAAGGCACCGGTAACCTCGTGAGAATTCATGGGACAATGAAAAAAGAAGACTATCGGGGTATCTTGGCTGAGAATCTCCAGAGTTCAGCGCGGAAACTTCGGCTTGGTCGACAATTCGTCTTCCAGCACGACAACGACCCCAAGCAACAACAGCATTTTGGTCAAGAAATGTTTGAAGGACAATCGGATTAAGGTCTTGGACTGGCCCTCCATGAATCCGGACCTTAATCCAATTGAAAACCTTTGGAGAGAATTAAAAGTCCGTATCCGTGCAAGACGTCCAAAGACAATTGACGAACTGGAGCAAATCTGTTATGAAGAATGGGCTAACATTCCTTCAGATGTATGTAAAAATCTTGTAAATGATTATAAAAAACGTCTCTTAAGTGTAATTCAGCAAAAAGGGTATTCAATAAACTATTGACAAAATGTTACGAATACTTTTGCTCTTGGTCTAAAACATGTTCTGAGCAGTTTTTTAACCAAAAACTTGTAAATTTTTAAAAAGAAAAGTATCATAGCTTTTAAATGATAAAAGAATAACTAAGGAGCAAAATGGTTCTTAAATGTATTTTTCAAAAATCGAGTATCATTTAAAAATCAATAAAATTTTCGAGGTTACGAATACTTTTGCTCCTGACTGTATTCAAGGGTACAAGGGCCCCTGAGGTCACCCCCTTGACTACCTTTGGAGCTGCTCCGGTCTGTGACCTTTTTGCCTCGTGACTTTTTTACGTGACCTTTTTGCCTCGTGACTTTTTTACCGTGACCTTTTTGCCTCGTGACTTTTTTACCGTGACCTTTTTGCCTCGTGACTTTTTTACCGTGACCTTTTTGCCTCGTGACTTTTTTACCGTGACCTTTTTGCCTCGTGACTTTTTTACCGTGTGACCTACTTACCGTGCTCCTTGATATTACGGATATTTCTCCAGAAAATAGCTTACACCACTCCAAAAATAAAGGACAGTCGAATTCGCAACTCGTGATAAAATTAACCAAGAAGCACGGAAATCATGGAGTGGGAGGCTAGCACTGAGAATTATGATTGCCAGCAGAAACGAACCATTTGCGTTCTTCTGCAAATGAGGCCTGGCTTGCATTGAAAAGAACACGTATTTCAAATTTCAGCCCAATCGAATGCCGGAGTGAAAAGTTATGCCTTCTCAAACTTATGTACTGAAGAGAGCATAGAATGAATCAATTTGCCCTTTTGTGGTAAAACGATTACCACAAAAGGGCTAGTTCATTCATTCTCGGTAGGATTTGCACTGAATTTTGAGTGAGCATAACTTTTGTCTCCGACGTTCGATTGAGCTGAAAATTGGAATACGTATTCTTATCAACATATTCAAGGTCTCATTTGCAGAAGAACGTAATTGAATTGTTCTTACTGGAAATCATTATTCTCATTGCACGCCTCCCACTCCATGATTCCAGTGCTTCTTGAATTAACTCTAGCATTTCTGTCACCTCTGTAATAAGCCATTCAGGCCAAAAGAAATCTAAACCCTTAAACCATGGCATAATTAATTGTTTTCAAAACAAGTCATTGTTCCGCGAGTCTACTGTATTCATTTTGCGTACTTTTGTACATTGTGTATACATACTTTATTGTCAAAATCAAGTCAAAATATTCAGATTTTTCACTTTTTCAAATTTGAGTCAATTATTTTATGATTTTGTAAATTATTTTATGGTTCTGATCAATTATCTTATGGCTTTGATCAATTAATTTATGATTTTGATAGATTTCAAAATCATTTTTTTTTTTGGCCAAAAAATTAAGTTCAAATAAGGGCCCTACTAATAATTGAAAATGAAATACCAGAATCATTTTTTAGAAGACGGATGACTGAGACTTGAAATCTTTATATTTTACTGACAGGGTGCAATTTATGTTACCACCTGAGGTTGTGAGCCCTGTAGCACAGATCGTTAACTTCCAACCTGTATATTTGGTCTTTTTAACAAATGTTGATAATGTTCCCCTCTTTCATAATTTGGAGCTAACAAAATATCAAAAACCTTTCCAAGTTTGTATTCCAAAGTTTGTTATCTTTTGTTTTCCTTAAGAACACAGACTTACTTTGGACTAAAAATCCCTAGATCAAGTAGATGATAACTTAACCGCTTTTGTTTTTAGGTACGCCCTTTGTAGCTAAAGAAGGCGAATACGAGATCAAAGGCAATGGATCGCGAATTGCTCGGGCAGATGTGGCACGATACTTGATCAAAACCGCCGAGGAAAACCTCCACAACCGCAATGTGGTCTCCATCGCTTTAGACTCTTAACTCTCCCTCCCTATGTCGAATTTTTACTCGTGTATTGACGTGTTTGGACCTTGATTGGTGATCCTCATTCATGTGTGAATCTTGACCCTCTTAAAGATCAGTAGAGTGTCAGAAATGAAATCAAATAGTTTAAACGGTTCACATACTCATTTGTTGTAGAGCGCGTGTCTTTGCGTGTGGAGCACCTGCGTGTTGGTTTTTACGGTGTTCAAGCTTCCTAATAGTAATCTGTCATGAAATTGAAATTCTGCTGCCCTAAGGGCATCAGAGTTTGCCTTCCAGGCATCATGATACCTTGTCATCAATCTTCAATTCGCATGACAAAGGGACACAAATAGAATAGGAAAACCACCAAGCTGGTCACGAGAGACGTGTTCGCTTTGACGATTTTCCGCCAACTGAATTGAGTCACGACCAGGGTGATTTGCACTTGAACGGAAAAAAGGACCACAGAGTTGCTTAGAAGATGCTGTAGGTGACAAATTAGATATGCCTTCTATCAAATTGAAACTACTATTTTTTACTTTACGTGGGACCAGAACACTTACATTGTGCTGTAAAATATGCAAAACCTGTTGACTGAAATATGAATTTGGAAAATTTGTATCCATCATTTTTGGTGAAATACTTAGGTATTTAAAAGCCTGTTTTTTCCTGTTGGTTCCTTTGGCTTTTCGTGGACATTCTGAATATCAAAACATCCTTCGAATACAAATAAATACAGAAATAAGACCTTATCAAGAGAAAACTGTTGTTATACTAGTCAGAAACATGTGCTTCCACCTCAAAACTAGTCACACTGAGATATTATTGGTATGCGTGTTTTCAACGTCATTGAATTATCGCATTATGGCACTCACTCACTCACTCCTTGTTTCTATTATGAGTAGTTGACATGGAAAATTGAAAATCTCGTGATGACAGACTATCAAACTTGGATTCGCGTGTCAGATAGAAATCCTAGACGTTAAATGCGTGTTTACCTGTCATTGACGTAGCTTCGGTCATCGTACACTAACTGCAAAAAAGGTAGTCTCAGGTTTCAGTTGGAGTTAGGATGTCAAAGGATTAACAAAAACCGAAAATCCATCCCATCCGCTCGTGTTGTGGTATTTTCCTCAAATTGTTCAAAATAAGAAAAAATAATCCGGTTGTTTTTGGAAATGGAAGTGCAGACAAAGGAAAGGATAGTCACGTATTGATTTGTTTCCGTTGATCAACTTATGTTAGCCATAGACCACGGAACTTCTGGACGGCTGACGGCCACGCAACCTTTTCTGTAAGCGTCATGATGCTCGGGAAGCTACATTACTCAATGCAGACTTATGTTAGATGTTAACAACTTAGTTGCCTTTTCTCTAGCTTATTTTTTCAGTCTCCGCATCTCCCATGTAAAGGAGTTTCACAGTTTTGATATTTTTGTAAGACTCATGCATGGATAGACAACTCAAAACATCAAATTTTAACATATATTTAACTTGAGACAATCCAATTTGAATGTATGTAAATATCCATACAAGTGATTCAGATAGGTGATTTCTTCATGAAATATTTGGTATACCTTAATGGCTTATGGTTAATGTAAGCAATTGTTGATTATATAGCTGTTTTGCACATGAAAAGCCATACTAAAGTTTAATTTATCACCCTTTGTGCATTAATATGTATCAAATACAAAAGCAATAAGACATCATACTATTATTCTGCCAAGAGTCACAATGGGTGTGTCATGTGTATTGACTGACACATTCTTTTTATCCATTCATTAAGTTAGATTAAGATACCTTTCTTTAATTCAATACATTCTAACTAGAGTGCACATTCCTCCTACCTTATCACCATGTCAAGTTTCAAAACATGGGTTTCTCAGTAAATTCATTCTTATCCACGGATCCAAATAGTAGTGAGAGGCTATGATTCAAGTCACACACCCACAGTTTCTTGTACTACTTAATGCTGTCTCAATAAGTTCATTAAGTACTTCACAATGCAATGATAATAATGCACATGCAATGATAAAAAGCACTACAAGAGGGAGTATCAAATAAAAATTCTTTCTTTGGTGACTTCGTCAATGGACCAAATACGTTTGTGTTGAAATTTTGGGCAGATATATGTTAAGAAAAATAGTCTGTTTTGAGCTTGAAAGATGCCCAGAAATATGCCTCACACAATGCACACACTGAGATTTATCTTACTTGCTTGGTTCACTCACATTTAGAAAAAGTATATGGATGTTTGGTATGTGGCTGAATCACCAACAGAACAAGCCCCACCATCAAGACGAACTGACACACCATGAACAATCGATCAGTAGTTGGGATTTGATTGATTCCCAAAATGACTTTGGGTGAGAAGTTACTCATGTCACTCAAACTTTTGCACTATCAAAGGTGGGTGTGCCATTAACCATAGGCTGTAGCACTATATCAGATGAAGGAGTATTGTCAAAAGAACTGAACGTGACTTTAAAAAACACACTTAAAAAGCACTGCACAGATGAATTTATCACATTTCAAGATGATTTTTCAAGATGTTTCAAATGTTGTGAGCGAGAAGCAACTGGCAAAACAAACAAGGGTGACTGCAAATTGTAGACTTTCTATAATTGTGATTTGGATCTTGCAAAATGATAAAGGCTCAAGTCATTTCTTCAAATAATAGAAACCTGCCATGAGCGTATGAATAGCAGAAGGAACTTAACACTCAAATTATAAAAAGATGTTGTTCTGTCATGAGATGAAATCATGCTGTCTGCTTGTCAATGATCTCGTCACCTTTTGAATGGCAGATGTGGCCAATCCTGCCCAATGAGAATTGGCTTGGGTTGCCTGAATGACGCATAATTTGAGACAGGCACTTTTTCCAATGAGGTTTCAAATCCTGTATTAAGAAACCCTTGTGTTAGCTTACTTTCACGCAAAAATCAAATTGAAAAAAAAATGTCTAAAATTACTAAAAACGCTACCATCTGCCTCATTTGGTCATTCATTTAAATGGTTGGGGTGCATATTTCCGGTAATTAAAGTAAGCCTTTTCAGTAACCAAAAATGGCAGATAAACCTGAAAATGTAGATAATGAAAGGGCAAAAAGGAATGTCATGTCTTAAGTGCCAAATTAAAGAATGATAAGGCAATAACAACCCTGAAAATAGTAAATGCAATGACAATTAATCCTAAAAATAGCAAATGCAATGGTAAAAATGGCATTAAACTCGAAAGCTGTTCTTTTTGTTAAGAAAATAAGTCTAGTTTTTTTAGGCCGCCCATTTTTGGGCTCTTTTTTTCAGGTCTTAAGTTAGTGAGCTAAAGCTAATCTATTGGGATAAGTACACAAGGCATAATTTCGAACAGAAACAATTCAAATGATTCTTAACAATCTGTCAACAATAAAAAAACCTGAACGTTAAAAAAATAATGTTTCAATGAAAAAAATGAAGCTCTATGATCCTCCAATCTATCTTCCAAATTTTCGTCTTTAGTATCGACGATAACTCTTCTATTGACATTTCTTGAGAACCTCTACCACTCCTTGATTTCTTCCCGGGTAATTTTATTACAATTGAATTCGAATTTAATATTATTTTCTGTAAGCAGCAACATTTTTCTTACATCGAGTTGTTCTTATTTCTAGAAACGAGATTTACGGAATGTGAATTTCGGTCCGCAGAAAAACAGTTGTTTTAGATATATCAAGACATTTCCGTACATCCAGCTTTGAATTAAGAAAAAAATGATACCAAAATCTGTAGGGATTTCTTTATTGTGGTTTGGTTTTGATGTGTTCAATGACCGCATGAATGCCCTTGCTTTTACTTAATGCAGTCGGAAGGATATCGCTTCTCGTAATCAATGATAATCTGAGACACAGTGCATCCAACGGCCTCTTCATTCACATTGGTTGAATCATTTTGACAGAATGAGGAGATCATCTTCTTCATGAAAGCATAACTTGCAGGATGAGGTCCAATGCTCCAGGCAATGGAACAGATCTTGCTCAATGTTCCAATCGCTCCAGGTTCCAAGCTTTCCGCAGATTTGCCGCCATAATCAACAAGACTATCAAGAATGAGTTCATGGTTTCCCAAAAGGTTACTTTCAGTCGAGACTTGACCCAAAAGCTCCAAACATAGGAAAGACGCCCTCTGATCACCACAAACTTGTTGGAATGCTTCCCGCACACTTAGCAGAAATTCCGATGAAAAATATCGACTCTCGGTGAATTGATCGTGAGCTTCAAATGCGGCTTCGAATAAACTAAGCAGAAACTTGACCACTTCATGAAGAAGTTTGACATTGACGGAGGCGTTCAATAAATAAGTCACTGTTGGAACAAACTCATCTTTTAAGAACAAGGAGAGAACTTGAGACTCTTGCTTGTCTAAAGCAATAATCTGTTCCAGGAATGCATTGAAGAAGCCAAACACGCTCTTGACGACCTCAGCCGAGGTCGTGCTCATTAAAATATTCTGAGCAATGAGGACATAACTAGTGTCCTCGAGGAAAACACCAGCCAAATCTGACACATGACAACTATTGGCCAAGAGACACATGATTAGTTCTTGAGATCTCGGACAATGGGGATTGCTCACCAAATGAGACAGAAAGATCTCCAAGGCACCAATTTGTTGCAAGAATCGACACACATCTGGCTCAATCGACATGTCAACAAGAGAGGTCATTTTCTCATCGACATCCTCGACCAATTCTGAAGCCGATTTTACTTGAGATAGTTCCAGAACGGTGCTCAGCACCCAATGTTTCGAATATAACGTAGAACCGATGGCCTCACTCAAGATCTGTTGTTCTAAATCGGCCGAATCCGGTGATGAGTCCAGATTATGCACTTCTTCGATCTCGTCCATGGTAAAAAAAAATTGAAGAAAATGGTTGAATGGGGTAGTTTTAATTGAAAGATCACATGATCTTCCTCAGAATGCCAACTCGACGCGTTTGAGCGAATGGTTTGACCACTGGGGGTCGACAAAAGCCTTTTCGGCGATGATGATTGGCGTATTCACGCCGAGTTCCAAAGGATTTCTGACAGGTCTCACAATCGTATGTGGAGAACTTGAGGTCTTTGCTGGATGCGGAAATGGTTTGGGCAGAATGGAAAGCCATCATGTGGGCATAGAGATCCTTGACGAGAATGTCGCAAGACTTGCACTTCATGAGGAGACGCACATTCTTGAGAACCGATCGGTCAGCATCCGATTGGCCATGCTCGTAATCTTCAACTTCGGTGGGATGATAGTGTCTATAATGGACATTCAACAACTCCGGAGAGTGATAGGTCTGTGAACATTTGGGACAACCTAGACGAATATCCGCATGAGCGTCCTTGAAATGGCGACCAAAGCCCTTTTTGGTCATCACTTTATGACAGATCGTGCACACTTGTTGTTCCCAAGTAATCTTATCACTAGTGATGGTGGTTCTAGGTTTGGAGGGATTGATCCTGTGCAAAAGAGGCTTGTTCACATTGGCGGCATAATACTGAATCATTGAAGACTCATCCTCTTGAACGGGATGCTGGACAGGTTGTGAGGGCGTAGCCAGAAAATGGGTGAACTCGGTGGCGTCAAATTCCGGTGCCTGGACCTCATGTTCCACGACTTTGGCCACATTCTGAGAAGCTTGGATGACCTGAGAGGATGGGTCGGCCGTAATTTGAACGGGCTGATCTTGATTTTGCGAGTCCAGCAATTCTTCTTCCACTTGCTGAGCTTGCTCTTTACTCACACCCAATAAAGATAGGTACGTTTTCAAACTGATGGTGCCATTCTCGTATAAGGTTTGGAGATTGGTTTCACTAGCTTGAGCCTCTGGGGCTGGATCTACTTGAATGGCCGTGTTTTCGGTGGTGGATGATTCTTCAGGATGTGGTTCACTGGGCTCAGAATCATCGGTTGGCACATAATAACACTGTTGATATTGGCCCGTGTCCTCGTCATAAATGATCACTTCTTGGCTTTCTTGCACTTTGACCAGGATCTGTTGCTCAGGGGGAGTGGCCGAAGCGGCGGGTTCATCGATTTCCGGGGCGTGAATCAAGGGTGTGCCATTGCTGTCGTCCGTCTCATCTTGAGCATAGGCGTACAAAAGTTGACCGTTCTCATCAATAGCCGTGATATTACCCGCTTCCAGCGCTTGAAACTGCTCAGGCGTTAAAGCAAGGGCTTCCATCACGACGCGTCCGCATATCTAGGCAATCTGAAATAGGAAGCGATACATAGTTAAGACAATGCGCACCTGGGAATTGCGACTGAAATTCCATTCTCATTCGGAAACTCAATAATGACAACATTCATCCATCAATATTGGGGTGGGTATTGGGATAGAGGCGGGGGCATACCACGCCCACCCCCTCGACCGCTATCGCGCATGCCGCCCATGCCGCGATTCATGGGGTTGAATCGGTGAGGATTGCCGCGGGGTCGGGGTCCGCGGAACTGATTTTGAGAGTAGTCCACGTAGCCCTGATCCTGATAGGGCGCATATCCGCCCTCCTCATACCCGCCATAACCTCCTCCTCCTCCAACGCCGCCGCCGCGACCCCCATAAAATCCGCCGCCGAATCCACCGCGACCGCCGCCCGGACTAAAACCGCCGCCACCGCGTCCACCGCCTCGCTGGCCATTGTTGTTGTTCCGCGCGTAGCTGACCTTGATAGGATATCGCTCGCCTTCGATGGTTTCCGCTTGGTTCAGATTCGCGATGGCCGCGTCGGTTTCACCTTGCGTTTGATAGTCGATGAAGGCGATGCCGCGCTCACCCAATAACTTGATATTCGTGACTGCCCCGTAAGTGGAGAACATGCTCATGAGGTAATCTTCCGTCATGTGTTGTCCCAAATTGCCCACGTACAATCGCGTGGTGGCTTCCGAACCGCCCGAACCGCCGCCTCCGCCAAAATGACCGCCCATGGCATTTTGGGCAAAGTAGGCGGATTTTTGCTTGCCATGATCTTCGGCCAACTTGACCACGAGGGGTCCATTGGCCCCGGGCATGGTCTGAGATCCATTCAACGTGGTCATGGCGGCCTGAGCCTCTTCCTTATCATTGTATCGGACAAATCCCGTACCCTTGGAGATCTGGGTGTCCATATTCCGTAAGATGGTCAAGGTCACGATGTTTCCATAGGGACTGAACATGGCGTCCAATTGCTCCTCGGTGACCTGCGGCCCCAAATTGGCCACGTACAAGTTGGTATCCTTGTTTCTTTCGCCGGCCGGTCTCGAATAGCTGACCTTGATGACCTTATGTTGGATGGGGAATCCGTTCAAATGTTGAATGGCCTTGGCCGCATCTTCGGCGCATTCATATTCCACGAATCCGTAGCCGTACGAATAGCCCGTGGTCCGGTCTCGAACCACTTTTTCGTTGACCAAAGGCCCGTACTGGGCGAATAAGGCCGTGAACTCGTCATCGCTCAAAGATTGGGGCAAATAATTGACGATTAAGTTGGTCTTGCCACTCTCAACGGCTAATTGGGCCATGTTGAAAACGGAGAGAAGGAATGTCCACTGAAATCGAGATGGAAAACGTCATGTTAGGCGTGGCATGCCAGGCTGGGAGGGCGTGGAGGCTACTTACCCGGGGGATGGACGGGGCGTGTCTGAGGAAGAGGTGGATGTTGTGAAAAAGCGAGGACGATTTCACTTTCCCACTTTTTCATTCACTCAGTTAGCGAGTAGTTACCATTGAGGCCGCTAGAGGTCGGGTGGTTCGGGCTGGCTAGGGCAGCTGATCAGGCGGCTGAACTGGCTGGGTGAGCGACTGTGAGGGCGGCAAAGAGACACGCGGGTTTTGTGACTTGATGGAGATGCTTTGAAGAGTATTTGAGACATACTTTGGCATAAGTGTGGATTATTTTTGGTTGACGATGGACTCTTTAGAGCATGGTTGAGAGAATTGGGAAAATATGGGTTTGCCATAAGGGCATCTAGCCTAGTCATGGCTATTGATGAGTGTATTTATCATCGTGGGGAGCTTGGCGTTTCTCACTCGCGCCAAGAGAAGATTCAGGGCCATGAGAAAAACTTTGCATATAATTTTTAATAGACCTGCATAACGTTGAGTCGGTGTGATGTATCACCTGTGACAATGTTTTGGTAAAAAAGCTTTAATAAATGCGCCAATCGTGTTTGTGCCACATTTCTTTTGAGTTTTGGATCATGAGAAATCTAAATTGCTAAGGCCCGGAAGTATTTTTTTTTTAATGGAAAATATCTCGTTTTTCCGAGATCTTTTAAATGTTTTGACTATTTTGAGAGTATTTTTTTTATCATTTAAGGAAGAGAAATATTTCAAAGAAAATTGAGGAAAACGAATGAATGGTCATTGCACAAAAGGACATAACAAATTGAGCCAAAACTATCAAAATGTTTTCACAAAGACAAATGCCTCACTGAGGCATCAAGTATGCCTCCTGACAATCAAATACATCAATATTACAAATGACATATTGGGCAAATTTGTCCCCACACTCAAGTAATGGCGCTGTCAAAAAATGTCGTAAGCATCCGGCTTATTGTTTAAATAATTTGGGCTTTCGAAGAAAATACCGTTTAAATATTTTTATTCAAACATTTTCCCAGCCTTTGTATATTACATAACTGTAACTTTAAATATTTAAATTTGATCGTCTATCTCGATGACTTGTAATTGAAAATTCCTCAAATGTTTTATAAAACGTTAATTGAAGGAAGGAACGGCTAAAGCGAGAGAAAACGTGAGCTTCGTTTTATTTAGGGAGGTTTGAATAAAACCCGAAATCGATCTAATGTAGTTGTTTATTAAGACCGCCAAAAGGTCATCATAACAAGAAAGAGGGGCATAAAATAAGAATAGGTCCTAGGAAGCACTGAAACGTAACCGGCTCCTCGGTCTGGACAATCTGTAATAAGGCAGTGTGAAAAGAAAAAAATACATATCTTCTCGTCGTCCTTAAATGTCATCTACACTTACCACAAGAAGGCAGGTTTTGTGGTACTGATTGACCAGACGAGTTCAACCACTGATGGGTCTCCTCATCACATTTATAAATTAGAAGTGGTTCAGCAACGACTTGACCCTCCAATTTGAGAGTGCAATCAGCGGGACATTCAAATGTTACTTTCGCATCCTCGTTTGTCAAACTTGAAATAACATAATTTCGACATTTCATGGAGGGTTCTTGGGCGTTTTTCTGGTTGCACTCCAATTCTCCTGGAGGAGATTGGCAGATCTCTTCGTAGGAAGGACATCCATCGATATCTGTAAAAAATAATGTAAATTAAATGTGCTGAACCAAAATTTAAGCAAAAAATATGTGTGGACGTCAATTTGGGAAGCTTGCAGCAATCTGATGACGAAAAATCTGATTGATGTCAAAATTCGGTCGCATTCATGCAATGACAAAAGGGAAATTTGTAATAGATGAAATGACAACACTTTATAGGAGATGGAACGACAACACGTTCGCCCGAAATTTCGGTCTCAGTGTCGGTTATTCATATCGAAAACGAAATCGGACATGCATTATAAAAATGGGGCTTGGCAGCAAAATCCAAGATTTTAAGGTCCAAAAATCTCTGAAAGTTGATATTTCAGATTTTTTTGAATATACATTGTTCAATTTTCAACATATGAACAACATTCATTTTAATTGTTATAAATTGTAATCAGCCGGTTTTGTTTACGGTTTCGGGTAAGCCCTCTTTTCGGGCCGAAACTTTCGGTCTATCACTAGAAATGACAGATTCAAAATGGTTCAAAATTCACTTTTGGAAGACCGTTGCATGTTGAGCAGACGTAAGTCTTTCAAAAGTTTCTGGAACTAATGAATAATTAAGTTTAGGGTTGATCTGACCCTTGTTTTAGGAATAAATGATTCAAACTTGTCAAACTTGCTAACCATTTTCTCAGCGACTTGATTTTTTTCACTATTGATTTGAACTATTTTTCAAAGACTTGAAAACACTCGAATCCTAGTCAATGAAACGAATTATTCTCAGTTTAGTGAAGTATCCAAGTCGAGTAATGTTAGTAAGGTGGTATGCGGAAAATGCTTGAACTTACAGCTCCAGTTTTACCTTAACCTAGTAATGCAAATAATCGACATCAAAAGTTATATTTTACAACTTTGTCCGAGCCCTACTCATACAACCAGCAGATCTGTACATACATAAAACTAGCATCTTTGAGTTGTGTTCTTCTAGTCTTAATTTTGATCGAACTTCTTGTAAATGCATACCAAAAAGTGGGAATGTAGCGGTGCCCTCTGATGTGAAGGATTGATTTTGAAATGCTCCAAATGAGAATGTGCTGTTTATTGACAAACCGAACGGAGATTCCTGAGTAACCTGAAATTAATATAATATTAACATTAATTGTCATATCTTAATATAGGTAATAGAAATATGTATATATTCTAAATTAAAATAAATAAAAAAATTATATGAAATAAATATTAATATAATAACATAGTCATTGCGCTCAATGCAAAAAAATGACAAGAAGTTTGGCACAGAGCACACAGAGGCTTAAACTCTGTGTTAAAGTTAGGTTAGATTTCGCAAAAATAAGGTTGCGTGATTCTTTGTTCGTAGTGAAGAAAAAACATGTAAATGCACTCAATAGGGGTATGAGAATTCTCGAACTAAGAACATCTCTAGATTTAAAAATACTTCGGTCGTTGACCATTTTAAATTAGTTATATTAAAGTTAAATTCAGTATTTTAGGACATTATCACGTCACTTGATATAATAACAACCACAGACCATATAATGGCTAGACCTCGCTTCGTGCGAGAAAAAGGTGGACAACTTTGCTTCATCAGCTGGTACATAACACTACACCCCAAAATGGTGGGAATTTCGAACTTTTCAAAATTTTGCCAGCGTGGCCAAATCCTGAACAAACTCAACGTACCGTACGTACTTTGTTCTTGACGCGAGCGAACGTCGTTACTTCTGAGCACGCGGTCGCCCTGAGATTTTGAAGCTAGCGCAGCTGGGCCAAGTGGTGTCACTTTTCTCTCGCCGACGGTACGGGCCAATGCGACATCTAGTCATTATATGATCTGTGATAACAACTCTCGGCTTTATTGCTCATCGACAGCATTCCTTTTTCCATCTTTGACTACAGGGTCGGCGGTCCAAGTGTAGACTTTGGCATTTTTAGTACATAATCAGCGTCTGTTTCAGAGCTAATTGAGGTTCATAGATTTGTTTGCTTGGCAAATCCTCAAAAGTGAGACATGCTGGGATACCAAAGAGTCCATTTCAACCCAAAATTCTGCCTTTCTCTCCTTGAGGGACAAATGCAAGGGACTGTGCCAACTGTCCCAATTACTTCATCGATGTCATGATCTCATCCATGCTCAAGGGCTTCAACAGGAATATGTAAAACACAACTTCTATTCCTTAATACATTGGGATTCTTTGACTGAAAATTTGAAAAATCTATCAAAAACTACAAAACTTAAAATGGTCCTAAGAGATCGACACTTGGGCCGCCGACCCTGTACGTAACATTGGAATTACTTTCAACTCTTTATGTTTTTTCAAAGGGAGGTTAGTTCAGTTTTGGTTGGGTTATGTTGGGTTGGATTGAGCACAATTTGTAAAAAAAGGCAATGGTGAAATTTCACAGGCAAGTTCTAAACGAAGCTCGAGATGGGATTGACGTCAAAAATCAAGACTTTGCGTAGATGTACAAACTCGGAACGTCTTTGGGAAACTCCTTTCAGGTGAAAGTAAGGAATATGTCTACCACTTCAAGGTTCGTCAGAAAAAAAATTGCTCAGGGAAATAATTTAACGTCTTTCTTACCTTATAAGTCTCCTCCAAAAAGTAAGCAAATGTTCCATCTGGATTAATTGTTCCTTGCTTCCAGTTCGTCAAGTTAAATCGGAAATCGCTGTTCTCACTGGACCAAACAAAGGCTTCCTTTTCCCAAAACTTTGGATAAAGTCGATCTTTGCACCCTAAGGTGGCTGTTATGGTACAATTGGTCTCACTAGTATCCAAACTTGATAATAAGACAGAGCATCGATCTAAAACAAGCTTTATCCACTAATCAAGCCCTTTGGTTAATAAATGTTTCGTTGTAAACTTACGTTGAAGAAGTAATTCTTTGGACTCGGCAAACACAAGCTCTTCTCCATTTAAATTGGTCTTCACTTCAAGTTTGTATATGCCTTCAAAATCCACAGTAGGTTTCAGGATATCAAGATCAAAGAAGGCTCTATTTTCATCCCAGTTGTACCTAATTGACTCGCTGCTAAAAGGCTCGTTCACTGAAAATGTTTTAGTTCAATTCCATTGCCAAATTCAAAGAAAAGGTTGTACTCACAGATAGGTAGCTCTTGATCTGGTGTAAATAGAAACACTTCCACTTCGCGTAAAGTGAGACTCATTGACTTGAATGTTTCTCCGTTGCTTAAAGAGTATTCAAGACGAATTTTGTGATAATCATCCGGATCGGTAAAATCTATATATTGCTTGGGCGCAGTAAAATTGTCATTTTCATAAAGATTAAACCCGGTCAATTGAAATGCTTGGGTTGGGTTGTTGGATATCAAGAGCAATAGGAGCCCAAAAGAGGCACTGGCTTTCACAACGAAATTCATGTTTGAAATACTTGAGAGAAATGGACGGGACAACGCATTTATACAAAACATGTGGGGCCAGCATACTACTACTACATCACCTATTACTCATACCTCGACTTTTACAATCATGAGCGAGAGAGGCAACCAAGGCCTGATTCACATTCTGTTATCATTAGGTACTACGTACGCGCACGTGTTTTTTTTACTGGTACATTCTGTATTGTTTTATTACTTCATTGTTAAAAGTTGCATCCTGAAACAAGCTTGAGCAAACCAAACGGGATACATGTTAATCCACCAATGCTTAGTTTCGGAGATAGGGTCAATTTGGAATGAGTAAGACTTTCTTTCTTCCAGCTTCTTTTTTATCGTACGAATGCATAGAAAACGTTTGTTTGAAACGTTTATCAGCTGATTTTATGCCTTCTTTTGGGCTTGAGTTTTGCTACCTTGAAGAACTTTGAAAAGGCCCGGGAAAAGATTTGTTAACACCCCTGTTTGATTCATTTTATGGTGCAAAATAACAATTACATACTTTGCACGCTTTTGGTTGTAATGAATTCACTCACGGCGTCTCGTACATTGAACAACTTTCAATGTGCGAATTCATGTCTTGTTTAATGTTTACACCCCTTAAATGAAAAAGTTAAAGCCAAAAAGAAATATGTTTGACATCATATTGATGGTTAACTGATCGATTAGAACAATAGGTCTAATCCTAATTACATATAGGATTTATAAAACGAAGAATCTAATCCAATGGTGAAGTTTACAAACTTTGATTCCATTCGATAGATGTATCCCATTTATTGATGTGCAAATATTTGATTTTTAAAACGCCTGTAAGTTGTTATTTTGACAATGAACGAATGGGGTTCCCAAAACCAAACCAATGCCAAGTTGAATCGAAATCGATGCCAAATGGAAAATTTTAATAAACCAGGTTTCGCTACAACGAGTGCCTCCAGTTCCTGCCAAGGATTCGGAACGTTGAGAGCTTTGTGTAGAATGATCTCACTTGTACTATAAATAGTACGTGCTTATAGGGCAATTGAAGTGTGGCTTTGTTGTGCCTTTTCATGGGGCGAGAGCGCCGACATCTGCCACGACCAACTTGCACTGTGCATGCACTTGAAAAGAGACAAAATTCAGCATTTCTCAAGCAAATGTGCCAAACTTGTAACATAATTTCCTATTTGATGTAGCTAAACTATCATTACATTGCTAGAACAAGTCAATGCAACATATTTTGCACAATTTCTTGAATTATGCCAAGTTTGTCTCTTTGCAAGTGCATGCAAAGTGCAAGTTGGTCGTGGCAGATGTCGACGCTCTCGCCCCATGAAAAGGCACAACAAAGCCACACTTCAATTGCCCTATTTGAGAGAAGAAGAAGAAAGACACAGATGCTAACTAGGATGACTGATTTTGGTGTTAAAAAAGTAATTCTTTAGTGCTAGAACCATATTTGAGCAGGTAATATTACATAAAAAGTTAGGCACATGAGCCCTTTGTATCATTTTCTTATGGTTTTGTTTAAGGTAAAATTTCGAATTAAGGGATTCTTTCCAGCTGACTAAAAAACTTTTAAATCGAAATCCGACCGACTGTATCTCCTTTTCTACCAAACCAATGAAATCTTACATCTGAGAGTATACTCAATACGACTAGATGGATAAATAGTAGAGACAACGACATTTCTTTTCTAGTGATTAACATTTATTATCCTGTTTAGTTTCAGATGATAAATTACTGAATCTTCCTATTTTCATCCTAAAACCATGAGAAAAATCGCCAGAATTTTCATTTTCGGTATTCAAAAAATTCATTGAAGAACTTCAACAACGGCGTATGGGGAGCAAAACTGTTCCAACAAATATTAGACGAAATGCAAGCTTCGGTCCAACAAAGAGTGACAGAAAACGAAAGTTTTGTGCAAGGTTAAGATAGTAGTTAATTTTATTCGATTATGGATAGTTTTGTCCACGAGTAGGGCAAAAATATATGTCCTTATGAAATATTTTGGCACTGGTAAATAATTATGTGTTACCCTGTACCTTGGAAGTGTTTCTCGAAACGAATCTACTCTAGTTGAACCATCTTTCTCACATTGTCGGGAATGGGCGTCAAGTAATCACGGAGTATTTAACGATTATTCATGAAAAATTCCCATCCCGGAATAATCTTAGTTGTCAATGTTTCAAATGCATACCTTCATTCCGAAGAAGTCAGATACGAGATTCCACATAGCCGCACTCCTATGATAAGGAAAAGTATTTCCTCATTTTTCATTCTTTCATAATATTGCTTTGTATACCGGTGTGAGAGGATTTAATAATGAGACTCAAAGTGCTTATAGTCCTCACCCTTATTTTCAACGTGCTGTTTTGTTCCCATTCAAAAACATCTCCCAGCCATTTGAGAGCTCTCCAAAATTCCAAAGAAGAAAGAGCATGTTCCCTGTTAATAGCCATTGATGAGCTGCTTTTCAATCATTATCAGAGGAACTTTACCCGTATCACAAATCTTGTGCAAATTCTCGTGACAGGAGCTAATGACATCTACGCCAAAGACATTTTTTTGGGCCAATTTGAAGGGATTTATTTCCGTGTAAAGGAGATTCGACTTCTCTTCAACTTTTGTCCTCATTGTAACCAAACGGCTCGAAATTTCTTGGACACTTTTGCTTTAATGGACTTCTCTGATTTTTGTTTGGCTCACTTGTTGACTTATCGAGACTTTCCAGATGGACTTCAAGGAATGGCTCATCGAGGAGCTCTTTGTTCTCGAAACCAAAACACAGGATTTACCAGTTTGTTGAACCATGGGGTAAGGTCTATTCTAATTGTAAAACCACTCATCGATGATGATATGTTTTTATTATTCGTAATCACGTCATGTTTAAAATGGATGATGAATCGACTTTACATTTTATGAATCATATTTCAAGCTATTACTTTTTAAAGCTCATCTAATCTTGAGATTATACTTAGGTTTGATAAGATTATCGCAAAAGAACTGAAAATTCGGTCAAATGGTGTGATCTTAATAAAAAGCTCTAAAGAAACGGGCAAATTAGTTAAATGTAATCTTCAGGAAGTAGTGGTGGTCAAAGTCAAAGTTTATGAACAATGGATAAAAAAGAAAGGCCATGTGTTCAAACTTTCATGCAAGTTCTTGGGATGTTTAGTACTGATGCGAACAAATTGGCCATTTCTTAAAGATAAGTACTTAAAGATCATTTTCACCACAATCCTATGTGCTCATGAAAGAATGATTGGTTTGAAAGAGATATTTCAAACAACTGAAGCTCTAGGTTTTGACTGTAGAGGGTTTTCAAGCCATAAGTTACTTTTGACCTTTTTTCCTCGCCTAAGGGGTGTCTTTTGGCAGTCCTGATTTGTTGGGAGACCCAAACATTCAACATCTGTTGACTTCTTTTTCCGATTCGTTTGTTTTTTATTTGTGATTTTTATTTGTTTGGGGTGCTGTCGTTTGTTTGTCTTTGTTTGTCATTTGTTTTATTTATTTATTTCCCATCAGTAATGTTTAGGGAAGGTGTTTGTTTTGCTCGTATCAGACCATAGTGCTGCCGGATTTACGCTTCAAACTAGTTTTAGGGTCAATCTCAGATTGCTTTGATGTCAGGAGTACTTCAAACTCAATACTTTGCTATTGCTGAACACAAGTTTGGTTTATCCCCAGCAACACTTAGCGCGAATTTTGTCAAAAAGTGCCAGTAAACAAACCTGCCTAAACGTCCGAATCTCGAATCAGTAACGATGCAATGAATATCGTCCTTTATTTTTCTACTGTTGCTTAAAAGCGACTTTCCAAACAAACATTACACAAATAAATATTTGGCACTTTTGTTTGATTTTTTTCTTTTGAATTGTCATCCTGTTTGTTTTAGCTTGCCATTTTGGGGACTTTGCATGCCCACGAAAAATTGCCTGAAGTGTATTATTTTGGACATGAGCACCAAAAACATTATGGTCAAAGCTTGATCTTAGACAAATCATTTTGGTCATGATTTGACACTTTTTCACTAAAATAACGCTTTAAGCTTTCCAAAGAAGCAAAATATAATAAGGAAATAAATCCAAGGATTAAGTTAAGATGGGGATTAAGAAATTAATCCCCATCCTGATAACTGTAGGGCTGAAGAAAATAGGCAGTTTTGGAGTCAAGCAGAAGTTCCAATGTCAGCTTATTGCTGACAAGCGAAAAGCAAGAGAGAACAAGTTAATCAAAGGTCTAGATTTACTACTTGACTCCAAAAATGCCTATTTTCTTCAGCCCTACTGATAAGTAATTGTCAAGTGTTGACAACTTCATCTCTGATGAAGTCAAGTTATTATCCAGTTAGTCAAAATAAATCCTAGCTCTAATGTTAGTCCACAAGGAATGTTGAAGGCTTAAGTTGCTTCTCTGGTTGGAATGTCTCACATGTCACGTGAAAAATAGTTACCTTGGACGGAGATTTTTCAAGATTCAAGGAGATTTTTTGCCCATGCTCTATTTATGTATCGAATTTACAACTCAGCTTTATTTTTCAAATAGCCCTTTTTATGCCACAATGGGTCACCCCATCGACTTTACTCCTTTGACGCGTGGAGAGTTCCACAGTATTTTTGGGCTTTTACATGCAAGCAAGTCAGTGCAGTCACCATAAAATATTAAATATCTCAAAGTTTCCATTTTTTTTCAGGTACAAACTCAAATCGAAGACTCCATCATCACCTTTTCTCACGAACTGGGGCACAATTTTGGGGCCGATCATGACGAAAATCAGGGTTGCTCCTCCAAATATATCATGGCAGCGTTAGCGGTGGATGGCAATCTCAACAGGTTCTCAACCTGCTCCAAAAAGCTCATATTGACACACCTATCAAATCGCTTGTCCTCAAGGAGGTATTCAAACTGCTTACAACCAATCTCAAAGTCTCAATCTGAGCCAATTTCTTTTTGTGGCAATGGAATTGTTGAAGGGTCTGAACAATGCGATTGCGGTCTTGACTACACTGAGTGCACCGATCCATGTTGTTATCCAGCTGAATTGGACCCAGCAGATCGACGTCTCAATTCTTCCGCCGCACCCTGTCGTTGGAATGAGAAACCCTTGTGTTTAAAACAATGGGATCCTTTGTGGAAGTTTGGCCTTGTGGCTCCTTGGTTTTTCATCATTTGTGTGGTTATTATTCTAAGCTTGGCTCTTTGTTTCGATTGGCGTCACAAACGAAAATGCTTTACCCACCAAAGTTCTGGTCCAGAAAATATGGAGGAGAGGGATCATCAAATTCAAGTGACCCAATTAAAACCAGACACAAGCCCGGTTCCTGACCATCCTGGCCCATCATTCCCAATAAAAAGAAATCCACCACAAACCCTGTCTCAACAACCTTTCCTGATTCCTTCTCCCAACCGTTTGAAACCCAGACCAAATCGTCCTGCACCTAGATTGCCAACCGTAGCAACTCCTCGTAGCCCTAATTTGAGACCAATTCTACCCCCTCTTAATTTGCACCGAGGACAATGGGACTTAGGAATTTCACCGAGGGCAATTCAACCACCATTTGCAACAAATTTCTCTAACTTTCGGCCCGTTTTAAGGCCTACACCCAATGTTAGTTTGGTGTTACCAATTAATCAACGACCCCCTAAGCTTCCCAATCGTTTAGATAAGCGATTCAAATAACTATTGATATGGGAATGGAGGGCTCTTATTCTCTCATTTATTTAGAATAACAACATTCTGATATCCCAATGTTAGATTTTAGATCGAGATTGAATACATGGAGACGCAATCAAAGTATCAAAAACCAAGAAGCATGAAGTATCAAAACAAAAAGGAGGTCAATCAATTCACTATTTTCCTTCTAACATTTTTCCAACTCTGATCACCTCCGACTTATTTCAGGTTTCCAAATTTATCCCGTAAAAGTGGTCGGCCCAACTTCACCTAAAATCATGTCTAATCCTCCAGTCTTCGTCCTAATATAGATTTCAAACCTAAAATACCTTGTTTGTTGCCCCTCCATTAGTTTTAGTGAAACCTAACATGTCATATCCCTGGCGCATTTTTCCATTGTTTTTATTTTTGAGTAAACAAATGGACCAATTAAACTAATAACTAAGCTCATGATCAACATGTTTCAAAGTAATTTCAAGTCAATAGGATTATTAAAGAATAGTTACAGTGGAATCTCGATTTAACGATACTGTCCGTCACCCCAAAATATATCGTTAAATCGAGATTTATCGCTAAATCGAGATTTATCGCTAAATCGAGATTTATCGCTAAATCGAGATTTATCGCTAAATCGAGATTTATCGCTAAATCGAGATTTATCGCTAAATCAAGATTTATCGCCGAGCCGCTGTTGTAGGACACGGTGTTTTTTGAGCGTGAGAAGTCATTTTCAATTTCCAGGAACTTTTGAGACCACTTTTGAGATGTGAACGCAATGCAGAACATTTTATGTCAATTCGGTTAAATATGTCACGGGCAAAAACTCTATAATGTAAATGAAAACACACTTAAAAACAAATACTTGAAAATTTACTTTGATTTTAGGGTTAGATGTACAAAGAGCAGTGTTGCTCTAAAACAGGGGTCGGCAACCGGTGGGCTGTGGCCCAAATGTGGGCCCAAGGGTGGTCGTTGGTGGGCCCAGGAGCTATGGAGAAAACCCAAAATAGTGAGCCTGAGCGCCATCCATAGTATTGTACTCATGGGGCCAAAGCTCTTTGATTGGTAATTTGTGGGCCCCTGAACCTACCAATGCCTGTTTGGTGGGCCCCTGACAACACAAATCAAATTTAGTGGGCCTTGACCCAAAAGTGATTGCCGACCCCTGGTCTAAAACATTTCGAAAATCTATTTCGCGGATGTTTCTTTAACGGCTTTTTCGTTCAGCATTCTCCAAGAACCAAACGGGAGGGTCGTTACATCAATTAAGACAAACGGCTTAATAGAATTTGAATTTTTTTAGGAAAATTCACCCATAAGGTTACTTGAGAATTGAGTGGAAGAAAATATTCAAAAAAATGTGTTTAAGCATGTTTTAAGTGACCTTACATCGTATTTTGCCCGTGACCTAATT
>CM021316.1:8656634-8666874 GCA_010645155.1 Tigriopus japonicus | reverse complement strand
AAAAACTTTGAGACCAGGTTTGAGGTGTGAAGGCAACACTGCAGATGTTTTTGAATTTTGTTAATTGGGTCACGGGCAAAAAACGATTTGAGGTCACCTAAAACATGGTTAAAGATATTCTTTGAATAGTTTCCTCTGCTCAATTCTCAAGTAGTCTTTTGAGTGTGTCTACTTAAAATATTGTCGAAATCTACTCAGCCCTTTGTCTAAATTGATGTAACGGTTCTCCAGTTTGGTCCCTCAAGATGGCTCAACAAAAAGGCCGTGAAAAAATAGATCTGCCAAAATAGATTTCCGAAATATTTTAGAGCAACACTGCTCTGCAGGATGTCCCATAAAGAAATGCGAAACTTTCAAGAACAATTTTTGGATAGCATTAATCATTATTAGGGACAGGAACTTAAGACGAATAAACTTATTCGTCTTTTTTCGTCTTTTTGGCCTTTATTTGTCGCGAATTTTTTTCGTCTAATTTGGATTTTATTCGTCTTATTTTTCGTCTAATTGGCCAAAAATTTGGATTTTCTTAGATTTCAAGCACTTGCAGCGTGTTTTTTTTCAATTTTCCAAGCAAATAAAAACTTCAAAGAAAGTTCAATCCTACCAATCAAAGGCCAATGTAATAATTTGATTGTCAGTTGCGGTTTTGCACAAACAACTACAATCCACGCTTATAAATTAACTTGTACTCGTACAGTTGCTCGAGAAAGAAAAGATTACTATTGGGTTGAAAAGGCCATCAGAACAATTATTGGATTTGCAAATCTGATTTTAAGTATAGCTGTACTAAAAACGTTCCTTTAAAAAGGCATTTTTAACTCTTGGTTTTTATTTGACATATGTTCTACTGGCTAATTCTTGCTCGTTAGGTACTTCCTTTTTTTTAATTTTCTAGATTTCGCCGTTTTTGACAATCAGATCAGTTCAGACAAATTGGTCCTTCACATAACATCTATTTTGTGGGAGCAGCTTTATACGTCTTTTTTTCGTCTGGACGGGCATTTAATATTTCTTCTTTCTTGTAAGATAGGTTCATTCAACCTTTTTGGGAAATTATTTTGATTTTTTCCAGTTTGCAAGTATTTTGTTTTCTTTTTTTCCGTCTGTTGGGAACTTTCATTCGTCTTTTTTCGTTTAATCGGTCAATTTTATTCGTCTTTTTACGTCTAATCAGGCAATTCTAATCGTCTTTTTTCGTTTAGTTTGACAGTTTCATTCGTCTTAACTTCCTGTCCCTAATCACTATTTTTATTGTCCTAATGCTTGTGCGTCATCATTTGACTATATGTTCTGGGACGATGTGAACAAAAAAGTGGTTTGCCATTTAAAAATATGAGATAAATATATCAAATGAGGGTGTGACTGTTTTGCACCTTGCCCAAAAATTCGTTAAACAAAATCAAACAAAAATTGTGGGATACCACCTGGCTACCGCTCATTGAATCCAACATTCACTCCTTGATGGACCATGTCCACGGAAGCCAGCAAGTGGCCATCCACGGTCTCTTCGTGCACCCAAGGCCATCAGACCAGTGGGACAGAATGACGCAAAATCCCGCATTTGAGACCAATCTGCAAACTTGGCCAAGGAAGCCGATACTTCATAAACTACCATGTATAAATTGGTCAAAAATGACTTGAACTGTTGGTCAAGTGCAACTGTTGCATAGTAGTTTTTTTAGATATTGGCTTTCTTTGTCTATTTTTGGATCAATCTAATAGGATTTTGCCTCATTTTCTATTTCACTAATCTGATGACCGTGGGTAGGCAAGTGGACCATGGTCGACCTTTTTCTGGCTTCCTTGGACGCATTCCATCAAGGAGTGAACGTTGGATACATGAAACGGTAGCCAGGTGGGATCTACAGATCATATAGTGACTAGATGTCGCATTGGCCCGGTCCGTCGGCGAGAGAAAAGTGACACCACTTTGCCCAGCTGCGCTAGCTTCGAAATCTCAGGGCGACCGCGTGCTCAGAAGTAACGACGCTCGCTCGCGTCGAGAACAAAGTACGTACAGTACGTTGAGTTTGTTCAGGATTTGGCCACGCTGACAAAATTTTGAAAAGTTCGAAATTCCCACCATTTTAGGGTGTAGTGTTATGTACCAACTGATGAAGCAAAGTTGTCCACCTTTTTCTCGCACGAAGCGAGGTCTAGCCATTATATGGTCTGTAGTGGGATTCCACAATCATTACAATAAGTTATACGGGTGTTTGGGCACGCAGCGAACCAGTCACACCCTCCTTTACATCCATTTTTCTCAATTTCTTACTCACAACCCACTATTTTGTTTACATCATCTCAAAGGATACAATCAAACGATTACACACAAGTCCTAAACATTAAAAATAATGCTTGAAGTTGCCCAAAAATAAATTTTGAAAACTTTGCCAATTTTTTATGGGACATACTGTAAGTACATCTAAGAATTCAGTCAAAGAAAATTTTCAAATACTTGTCCTTTAGTTTCTTTTCATTAACATTGTAGAGTTTTTGACCGTGAACTAATTAACCAAATTCAAATAAGTGTTTGGCATTGCATGTACATCTCAAAACCTGTTTTAAAAGTTTCTGAAATTTAGAAATGAATTCTCCACCTCACAAAAAACACCGTGTTGAGTTCTCCAGTGTCTCAATTTTTGTAATGCTCGCATTTTCGTTCTGAATAAGGAGCTATCAATAGTTGAAACAAGAACTTGCTGCTTAGAGTTTGCTTGCATTTCTTTTAAAATGTGGAATCTGTCTACAATAACACATCGATACATTTGTATCTTGGAATGGTTTGGTGCTAACTCAATATCTGTGACGAGCTCCGAGATAAAACCTACGTTCCTCCCCAAATATATCTTGAAAGCAATGCTATCCATAGGTGTGCCTTTTGCAATCATTAGCTTTCAATATGATGATGAAACCCAGAGATATGCCCAGACATTTGAGGATTGTGTTACAAAGTTGATCATCTCTATTCAAGTATTTGCGACAGTAATGAATCAGATTACTCTCCGCCAAGGGGTTAAGGATTTGAATTATGTTTACAATGGTTTGCACAGAACTCCCAAAACTTGTGCCCTTCTTGAAAAGAAACTGAAATCGTTTTGGATAGCCAATGGATTCATAATTATTTCGTTAATTCTCGCAGCCGTTTTTTACGGAGTATGCCGTGGTATTCTCTTAGGATCTTCTATTTGGCATTACCTTCTCTTTGTTGTTTCTTTGATTGCATTTAATCTTTCTGTCATGGTCAATTTTGGAACTCTTTTGGGGACTACCTTGTTTTGTCGAAACAACAGTCAACTCATCGCGGCTTTAGATTATTGGAAGAACCGACTGACCCACAAACAGGCCGAGTTTGATGTCATGGAAATCTTTTGCCTTATTCAAGAGGGTTTCCATCTTGTGGAATTGAACAAGCGACACCATAATGCCTTGGGTGCTTTTCTTTGTTCTCACTTGGGATGGACTGTCGTCAGTATCACAACTGCGTTGTTCAGCTCTGTTGTGGTTTTTTTCCAAGAGTTCAATCTTGAAAATATTGCCAGCTCAATAGTTTTTGCTTTGACCGGATTTTCTTTCTCGATCATTTTGGGACTATATTGCCAATCAGGACAAGCATTAGAAGATATGATGATCAAATCTCGTCAGTCATTTGAAAATTTCATAGAAAAGAAGCGATCGTTGATGACGGAAAAGGATCTGTTTGAAGCGCAAATTCTTGTCAATCGATTCAACCAACACAAGACCAACAAACCGCAAGGCTTCTTTGAGATGAACAACAAAGCGTTGATCAGTATCTGGCACACGAATGTAACCTATTTAATTGTTCTTGTTAATTTCAAACTTTAAAACTATTTTACTGCGACTTTGTTTTATGACAATTTCTCTTTGATTAAACGGTCAAGATAGCATTAATATACTGTATCTTGAATTCGAATTGGGAAATGAGTTTTTTCTGTGAAATATTTTGATGAAGTCGTATCCAATCGGAAGCCAATCCAATCAAAGATTTTTAATATATTTCTCATTTTATAGGGGAATTTGAAGCCTCCAACACATTTACATAGGCAAAAGAAGGCATTCATGATCATAGTATTGTGGAAAAATTAAATTGGACTATTCATTATGAAATATCACAAGGTTGCAAGCAAATGAATTCAGAAAATGACATTAAGCAAAAAAATAACATAGACCTGATGCTTTATGTGAACAACACTCGCTTTTTTGCCCAATTCACCTCTAAAGACTATTTTAAATTTCTTTTGGCTTTCTAAATGAAACAAATAAAGACTATCTCGCCAAATAAAAGCATTTTGTGTATCGTTGAATGACTGGAATTACTAAATTGGAAAGACAGGTTTTTTCATATTACTGCACAAATATTATGCAAGTTCTGCCAGGTTTTGAATTGAAAAAAGCAAGGATGATTGTTGTCACACACATGACATACTTATCACATGAATATGCCATGCTTGCATTTTATTGTGTCACTGTTTGGTAAAAAGAGACTTTGCATTTCCCTCTGACTTGCCAGAAAGACGAAGTGGGAGTCGCATTGAATGAATAAAATATTCGCTTTGTCCATAGAAACTTAGTGCCAAAAGAAAATGAGCGAAAACAGAAGGAATATTAATTGGACAAAATTTTTTTGATATCGGCGGATTCGGTTTTTATGAGAAAATGCCTATTTCTCCGATCAACTCTTTTCGCATTATCAACGGTGAATTGAACTGTTGGATCGAGTACAATGTTAGACGCTACTTGTATTTATAACCCTTATGTTCTAAGTATCAAGAAAGGAAGAAATTGCATAGGTAGAACTTAGTACTTTTAGACTTTGAAAGTTGGGGCTCATTTAGTTTTAGTTGATTGACTAAAAAAGATGACATCTTTTAGTTAGTCGTTTTCAAAATCTTTGGGTTTGGTAAAAAATCTGGCTAACAACATTATATTCATCACTTTCAAGTTTATTTTTGCGTTTTTTTGTGATTAGGAGTTATGCCAACACATAAAATACAGGGTGGAATTATGCACATATATATTTACACAAACCAGATAGTAACATATTCACCAAACATCTGAACCTCGCAATAACCAAGGCCAGGGTCAGGATCGGATACATCTGCAATAGACTTCCCATCAAGAATCTTCCTCTGCCAATAGTTCTTCAACTCTTCCGGACCTACATCACCCCCATCTTCCTCTACGGCCTTCACCTCTGGCTTCCCAACTCCGCCCAATCCGCTCTCAAATCCGCCGATGCCACCTTCACCAAATTCCTCAAAAGATACCTCTGCGTGCCCCAATATGCCAACAATGCCTGGACGCATTTCATATGCGAAACCGAGCCCTTCACCACCGGGCTGGCAAGGTTAGTGTCCAACAGTGTTAGGAAGCTGACCTTTCCGGAGGTGATGTCTGGACACATGCTGTCATTCCCGGTCAAGGACTTGACAACACCCTATTGTCCTTGGCCCGACATCCCTTCTGAATATTGGCGGTCACGCACCTTCGTCCGGCTTCCTGCCCAACTCCATCAACGACGGGAACTAACAAAGGATCTGTTCAATCTGACCCACCCTACTTATTGCAATAACCAAGATTATCACCATCTACCGCTACCCAACTGTATCTGCACTGTCTGTCAATCCCCGCTTCCTTTCTTCCATGTGCACTGAAACGCATTCTAGTCAGCTCATCTGTGATATCTAGGGACGGCCAAATAGTGTAAAAAGATTTTTGGTAACATAAACCCATTTTTCTGCACTTTTCACCTTTATTTGCACTTTTTATTTACGTTTTTGGCCAAAATTGACAAATTGTCAAGAAAATGTAGTGGCTTTTGAAAGAATTTTTAGTTTCAAGATCAAATTTTGAACTAGTCGAAAAAGCTTGCATTTGCAATCAACCATTCTTAGCACCTTGAAGAAATATGTGCATTTCAGACGCAAACCTCACACTTTATTCACCATCCTGGCTGTAACTATAACATCCTGTTTACTAAACTAAAGATTAGACAAAAAAATCTCATTGCATGCAACCAACAAATAGCAAACCTTAAGAAACTCATGTTATGGTAATGGAAGGATCTACAAACAATATAGATTGCAGAATTAGGTTTCCTGCCTACAAAGATCGCTATTTCTAAAGAAGGCCGTTATAAACTTAAAATCATCAAGCTAAGGATACATCAATGTAGCAGTACACATTGTTTAATTGACTTGGAGATATTACTTTTAAGTTCCAAAAGTATTTGACAACAGTTTTGATGTGATGAGACAATGAATGCCACATTTGAAATTGAGTTCTGGTAATTAGGCCATGGGCCAAATATTGAAGCAATGTCACTAAAAACATGCTTAAAACACATTTATGACTATTTTCTTTGATGCAATTGTTAGGCACACGTGGGTATTTTTCTGTTCAATTTTCAATGTCTATTTTTAAACAACTTGAAGGACGAAAACGGAGCGATTTAAAACCATATAAAACAATTGCTAAATATATTTCGACAATATTTTAGGTACATACATCCACGAGACCTTAGGTAGGAATGAAAAATTCAGAAAATTGTTGACTAGAGTATTTTTGATGACTTTACATCCTTTTTGCTAGTGACCTAATTAATAGAACTCTATTACTTGTGCGGCATTGTCTCTTCACCTCAAAATAGTCTCAAATGTCTTTAGAACTTGTAAATGACTTCTCCTGCTCAATTAGGAGCCGTGGGTACTCCATGAATGACATTTCAAGTCCAAATGCAAGTTATTTGCTCTTTTTTGACATTTATTTGCTCTTTTTTGACATTTATTTGCTCTTTTTTGACATTTATTTGCTCTTTTTTGACATTATTTGCTCCTTTTTGACATTTATTTGCTCTTTTTTGACACTTATTTGCTCTTTTTTGACATTTATTTGCACTTTTTTGACACTTATTTGCTCTTTTTTCGACATTTATTTGCTCTTTTTTGATATTTATTTGCCCTTTTAACATTTTTCTGCACTTTATTTTGCACTTTTGGGCACATATTTTTTGCAACTTTTGGTAACTAAAAGGTTAAGATTATTTGCACTTTCTGCCCGTCTCTAGTGATATCACTATCTAGTCGACCATTTTAACGTTTTTTCCAATTGACATGTCACCACTGCATATATATGATAGAACATATACCGTATATATATATTTTTGCATAATTATACGCCCTGACATGACCATGAGTCGCAATAAAACTTATTATTAAATATAAGAAGGAAGATAGAGCCAAGATTTCGAGTTACAAGAGATGTTTATTAGCTAGTGCAGACACCATTTGGTGGAGGAAGGTGATGGAAATTTAGATTATTGCAAAAAAGGGGAAAACCAAAAACTGGCAAGATTTTGACTCAAAGCAATAAACAGAGCTTAAAGTACGAACGCACTACTCAAGTATGAGTATTGGGCGATCTCTACATGAGCTTATGGCCAGTTCAAAGTTAAAAAGATATTAACTCGAAAAGGTTTCATGAAAAGCTTTGAAACCAACTCGTAGTTTGAAGGAACGAATTAGGCCTACCTTCATTAACTAAGTAAACACATTTTCCGTTTGTTCTAGGCATCAAGTACTCATCATTAGTACTTGCAATATTGGGCGTTTGTCCTCCATTATCAACCTGAATGACTGACATGAACTATTTGGGAATTAAACAACATAGACGAACACGCCCATACTCAAAATGTTTTAGTTAAAGTTCATAGAGAAGGCCAAGAAAAGCGAACTCGCTTATGATTTAGATCCTCACAGTTTATGCATTTGAACACTTTGGTGCTTAACAAATATGTTTCGACTGGTTCAATTTTTATCTTTCCTCACACCATGTTCTTGGAGGATTTCAAGCGATGGAATTGTTAGAAACAGCATATTGTCCAATGTTGTTCGATTGGGAATAATTTTGTTTGGCATTATGATGCCCTTTTTTCTGTTGAACACTGTTGAAGAAATTGTTCATGCCACAACTTTGGCTCCGTTTGAGCAAAATCTGCTCCTGGCAATAAACTTTATCAATCCATTTTTTATGTTTCTCAATGTCGGGGTTCTAAACCGAATGAGGGAAGCACTGCAAAATTTAGTCTCTATTTTGGAAAAAATGGTCCCATTTCGTGAAATATTTGGCAACCGCCATCAGTGTTACTTGTGGAAGCTATTTGGCATAACTTATGGAACAGTCATTTGCGGGTCCTTGGTCTTTAGCTTCATCTGGACAAGCTTTTGGCATGATGGTTGGAATAGTGCTTTCAAATCGATCATACTCTTGATTTTTCATGTCAACATTGTCAATCCCCCATCTTTCTTCATAATAACTCTGCTTTTCAATATTATAGGAAAAGTGATCCGAGATGAGATCCTATTGTGTTGTCAGACCATGAATAAGCTTCGAGAGGATCGTATTAAGACATTGTTGAATGCCATAAGCAAACTGAATGAAGCCTTTGGTTTAGCCATTTCTCTTCACATGGCGTTATCATTCATGAATATAACGTTGACGATTTTTTTCGAGTTTGGCGTCATTCTCCGCATTTTAACCGCAACCATTGGCCCGGTCAACTTGTCCATTTCTGCAATCAGTGCAAGTGGATGCATTTTGTTCATTGTGTTTATTTTCGAAACCTATCGCACTGGAAATCAGATCGAAGCGAGCCTTGAAATGGTCAAAGAGGTTACTGAGGACTATATTCGGATGAACTTTGATGCATTATCCTTGAAAGAACTTCACGAATTCAAATATTTGATTTCAAAACTTTCCAAAGAAGAACCTATTACTTGTGGATATTTCGCTTTGAATCACAAAACACTCCTCGCAATCGTTGAAGGAATTTTAACCTACCTTATTGTACTAATTAACTTTCGAATGGCCTAATAAGATAACGTTGATGTACAGGGTGCAGAGGGGATTTTTTCCACCTGACTGTCTTTACATTTCCAATTGTCAAAATAGTCAAATGAAGATTTCAGAGAGTGACAACTAAATAAAAAGTGAAACAGAAAGATGATGATTACCTTGATAGTTGTAGAAGAAATGTGGATTCAATGGAGGAGTGTAATCGAACGATTTCAGCTGAGGATTCTGGGGCCAAAATGACTAGGGATGGGTCAGAATTAGGTTTGGACATTTCATAGTTTTAATTTGCTTCGTGAGGAAAAAATTCTTATTTGAATTGATTGTCAAAATAAAGGAAACGAGTTGGGTTCACGAATTTTGATTAAATTTCGTGAAGGTTGAGTCTTGACTCCGACGCATCCCTAGCCATTTTGACCCCAGAATCCCCAGCTGAATTCGTTCGATTACGCTCATCCATTACAAAATTTCGCAAACAAATCCCAGGCTTTCATACATTGTCCAAGTCTCCCCGAAGTCATTGTTTTATTCATGTTCAAGTGAATGCGACTTAACATAGTTAATTCTAGGAATCAAGGTTAGACCTCAATGTCAATATCCACCTTCAGGTCAAATTTGTCGATCAAGCCCTCAAATTTCAAAACGTATCCCCATTGACAACCGGGAGAGCAATCTTGTAAAACGCTTCCCAGTGAGGGAAATTTTACTGCCAACCCCTGAGATTCAACTGAAAACTCCAAAGAGCCAGTGAATCCCAACATGGTGATTTTAGTGGGCCCTTGTTGCAACATCGGTGCTCCAAGGAGAATGACATCATCTTTAGGCCAACCAAGGACAATTCCATAGACATTGGACCCTTTCATTGTGTACCATACATTCGAAGCCAAAGTATCATTTTGGGTGGTCCAAGGTCGAGATCCATTCACTTTTAGCCAGGCTCCAGTCGATCGGAGTCGCTCTTGGAACACGGGAATAATGGTACCTTCCTTGGTTGGACCGACATTAATGAGAATGTTGCCGCCACAGCTGACGGTTTTGGCAATCTCCGACACCATTTCGTTCATGGTCAAGTTGTCTTCAATATTGATATCTCGTCGATGACCCCAAGAAATCTTGGCCACTATCATAACGTTTTCCCATTTGTGAGCTTGGAGAGTCCAGTGAGAACCTGTCTGGTCCTGAATAATAACCACCATGCTTTTGCGAGATTCCTTGTCCCCATCTAAATGATAGTATTTTGTCATGTAAGAATATTATGCAATTTTAATATGATTTTGATTTTGATTTAACCAATGAAGTCCTCGTCTCTTCTTTATCAGGCTCCTTCATTGTTCAATTTGTTGCCCATTAATCTTCGTCGGGAATATGT
>CM021316.1:8629516-8656593 GCA_010645155.1 Tigriopus japonicus | reverse complement strand
TACGTTGTGAAACGTCTGGGATTCTGCTCTGCAGCAAAACTGAATATTTATCCGAGCCTTCAAGTCATTATAGAGCCAGGCCAAGAAATCTTGAGACCCAAATATTCTGGTTTTGCCTCCCAATCACCATCAACCCACAAGACATCAGACGTGTACTTTGTAATCAGTTCCTTCATTTCAGGTTGCATCTTGTTTAAAGCATACTCCCTAGTGGTCGATTGGCCAGAAAAATGGTTAGGTTTTGTGAAAGTGATTGGAGAAGTTCTGTGATACTGTTAATTATAGACCTCAAAACCTCAACAAATAAGAATTTATGATTCATTCTCCAAAATTACCTTGTGGTAAAGTTATTCGTTTTATCCTTGAGATAAATAGGATTAAACCATTCAAATAGCGAGTAATATACACCAAAGTGGAAATCAGGATGGCGCTTTCCAAAAGATCCCCCAAGGACATCTCGTCGGGGACCAACTACCATTGAGTTCCAGCCATAACTGTAGGTCGAAGGCCAGTTGCAATAGCCATCATGGTGTTTGGATGTGAAGACAAGATACAGGTATCTTTGCGAGAGGAATATGACTTTAAAACATGACGTACTGAAATTTAGTAACTGTCACGATTGGCTTACTTGGCTCCAGAGTCTACAACGAGATCTGAGATGAAATCTGTATCAAAGAAGTCCATGGTGAGCATCGGTCCAAAATTCTGGTAAATGAACTTTAGAGGAAAGTAATCCTCAAGGTATTTGGCGCATTTATGATCCCCTTCGCTTTTATTTCGAATGGCCTGCATCCAAAACCATTCAGACTCAACACCTTGGCAAAAAATAATTTTAGAATTGTAGAGATTTATAAAGAATTAAAATGGCAAATCATGAAAAGATCAATGAAAAGATGACATTATTAGCTTCCCACATATTTTATACCTGATGAGTAAAGCCAGGATTTTTAGGTGAAGAAAAAAGCCAAAAAAAGTGGTAAATAGGTGAAGAAAATAACCAAAAAAAGTTTAAAAAAAGGTTCTTATTGTGCGCCTTTTACAATAGAAGCACTTACATTGGTGAACGTATTGGAATGTTGAAGTATACCGAGGTCACCCTGAGAATCCCGATTCACCTGACACGCTTTTTATCCTTATTTGAGACTGTTTGAAATTCTATCGGAATATATAATGTGAAATATTATTGCCGTTGATTACCTCAGTAGCCTCACACTGCATGGCGCAGTCGGCTACCATACCACGCCCACACCACATTCTTACCAAGTTGTGCCATTTGAACTATCATTTTCAACATGGACAAGTTTACGAGCTTGTCATTTGAGGCGCCAAATTTGATTGACTCACAAAACCTCCAATGCGCTGTTTTTTTGCGCAGTGCCCAGAAGCCAATTCTTTAAAAAATGAAGAAGTTAGATAAATGCACCACCAACCTTTTTCTTTGGAAGGCCAATGGAAAAAAATAATTGTAAATTTTACTCCTTTCTACATTTTTCAAAGAACTGCCTCTGGCCTCTTGAAATTAAATGTGAATTTAAATCAATGCCCTTCCTTAGTGATAGTATAAATATGACCATTTTTCACTAAGTTAGAAATCACTTTCTCTAAACCAGGTGGTAAATGTTGTAAATCTCGGCATTTATTAACCTTTTGTCCCAAAAAGTGTTAAAAAAATTATTTTTATTGCTAAAAAGGGCAAAAACATTTTTTTCCTTCAAAAGCAGTAAAAAAGGTGAAAAATTATTTTCTAATTTTTCACCTAAAAATCTTGGCTCTACTGATGAGGTATCAACGATAAAAAAGTGAATGCATTTCGGTGGGTTCCTTTTTTCAACGACCTTTATCATTATATGCCAACATCATATGCGGAGATCCCTAGTATTAAAAAAAAATATCTTACAGGTTGGTTAGAACGCAACTAACCTTGACCTTTCTGGAGATTGAAAACGTACAGATGTGACTAAAAAATTGCATTTCATGGCTTTTCAAAATGTGCTCCGAGGCAAAGTAGTGTTTGCAACAAATTCAAAATTCCACTTTTTTGCGAGCATAAATATTGAATAAAACATGCGTGAGCTCTGTTTGTATAGATTTATGAGCTTCAATGTTTTTGTCTAATAAAGAAACGCTTTAAACAAGCTGACCATTGGTTTGCTGCTCCACTGAACTTGGATCAACGAACACAGCTAAGATTTTCTGAAGTTTGGGGCATTATTTTTATTAAGATTTTTGCACGTTGTGGCCACCCTGGGGTGTCGTGTTGAGAATAGTACTGTGTTTCGAACCAGGAGAGCTGCCATTTTTAACTCGGAAGTATATTGGTGTTAAAAAGTGCAAGTTGCATAGAACTTTTTGCAAAAACCTAAACAGGGATCAATTTGGCAACACTAGAACTAGTTCGATTTGAGTTCCATCCATAGTTATAAAAATGGATTTCGAGTTGGCAGTGCTGCCATATTTTATGCCAGATAAGGTCTACTGAAAACGTTCCGTAAAAATAAGTTCTTTTGAACTCTAGGTTTTTATTTGACACATATACTGCCGACTAACTCTTGCCCATTAGGTAGTTGCTTTTTTAAATTTTCTAGATTTCACCATTTTTTACACAAGCAGACAGATTTTTTTCCCCGTCAGGAGGGACATACTGTTCATTTCGTCTATTTTGTGGGAGCACTTCTGTACGTGCACTTAATATGTCTTCTTTTTTAAATCAATTTCATTCGTCTTTTTGGAAAATTTACTGGACTTTTTACGTATTATACATACATTTTTTCGTCTTTTTTCGTCTTATGTGAACTTTTATTCGTCTTTTTTTCATTTAATCGGTCAATTTTATTCGTCTGTTTTCGTCAAATCAGGCAATTTTATTCGTCTTTTTCGTCTAATTTGACATTTTTATTCGTCTAAACTTCCTGCCCCTAATTTATACACTTCAGTGAATCCAGAATAGATGAGCGAGAGTCCATTTGTTGTATGTAGATTTGGTTCAAATTTTTTTCTCAGGAGGATCAATTTGAATACATTTTTGGCCCTTCTGGCCTGACAAATAAGCGAAATTGAGCCTAACCAACAGCAAATCGACCTCCCTCATCTGTTCTTGATTTACTGTAGGTTTGAAGTCTATAAACCTTATCATATAAACAAGTGTGGGTCGCTATTCATGGGTGTGGGCTTAAAAATTATCATGTTAATCAAGATGCACCTCAAGTAAGAAGAGTCTTGACTCAAATTGGGAAGATCTCCAAATCTCAATTGGAGATATAAAAGATCTTTTCATAAGTCTTATCGCCAGCGAATGAAACAAGAGAAACAGATATCTCCAGATACAACATAGCGCCATGTTTTGAATGACGACCAGCAGCTATAAATTAGAAAAAGTTGCCTAAAAGATCGTTGAATTTCCCTATAGTATTGACTAAGTATGTCCAAAAACGATTGAACTGTAATACAAGATTCTTGCTTGGACATAGTTGATCATCAGCTATGCAAAGCTATGCAAACAGCAACCAGTGATTTGTCCTTCAAAATGAACACTTGTCTAATTAAATAGGTTGTATCTGTCCATATTTGTGAAGAGAAAAGACTTGTTTGGCAATGGTATGAGGCTCTTTGGGTAGTTGTGGAGTTTCCGCATTTTAAAGACCCCAATTATGACCATATGATATCGAATTTGTTAAACTGGAAGTTTGGACATCCTGTGTTTTGCAAGAAGATGCACAAACATTGTCTTATAGTTTTCATTCACAGGAAACAAGTCCCTTGAAAGGACCATGGCTTTTGAATGCTATCAGGTGAAAAACGGCGCATTTTTTTTGGTTTTTATTGATTCGCTACTTGACGATTCAAAATTGTTTTTAAACATCACTTACATGTACACTAGCAGTTGTACAATGGCAGAGGTCATTAGTTGTTCTTTGTCACGCATAAACAAAGAAAGAAATTGTGCATATTTTTTTCTAAAATCCTGACCAAAAGTGTCGAAACATGAAATCTGACCCTTTCCAATGCACTTTGGTCATAAAGGTGGTTTGGAAAATGTGAAAAACCCTTTCTCTGTCCAAATTATCACGAGCCAACTACTTTTGCCGAACAAGCCTTGCGTTTCATCCGCTGGCGCTGAGATTTTTGAAGAGATCCCATGAATCTCCCATGCATTCTTAGTTTAACTAATTCTTGACTCTGGAGGTTCAAATTCGAGTACAAGTGAGAACTAAGAACTAAGGCAACAAGTTGACTCGCCATTTTTCACCTTCTATAAATATTCAGAAGTATTTGTCTTCTCTTTTGCATTTTGTTCTGCAACGATTTACTCAAACTAAACAGTACTGAGATGTTTTGCTGGTAAACCAATATTTCTTTCTTTCTGTCACAGTATTTCTAAAACGGTTTTTACTGTGTTATTGATTACTAGGGACCGGATTTGAACTTGAAAGATTGATCAATTAATCTTTCATGTTTTGGCAAAATTGCCAGAAATAAAGTTTTTTTGGCTTTTTTGAAAATTTTCATTCTTTTAACATTTTCATGTAAAATGGGACTCATTTTTCAAATTTGGGGCAAAATTCAATTATTTTGGGCGTTTGGACAGTTTGTCAATTTCTGCAACAAATAAAAAATTGATTCTTTCCACCTTTTTACTTCCTGACTTGATATTCTTTTTTGATGACGTATCCTGGATTCTGTGGTTGTTTTAGAGAGGAGACGTGGCTTAGTGGTTAGCGCAGTTTCCTATAGTGAGAGACGTCCCAGGTTCGATTCTCCTTCCCGACCTTTCTCAAGGAAACTTTTAGACGCATATTCACACCCACAGACTGAGAACTATTCTGATACTGGACATGAGTTTGCCTATCGGAAAAACTTTGGACGATGTGATAGCTGGCTTCGCTGGCCAGGCGAGACTCAACCCTACGACCCTAGCACCAACAATCCAAAAAAGTTCTTTTTTGCTAAGAAAACCATATTTCTTTTTACAAAAATGGTTTTGCCACTTGCTCTGGCACTTCATAATTAGTATCTAATGTAACAAGTTGGCGGTTTTAACCCACGTCTATGCTTTTTCAGAAGTATTGTGGGCTAAAAAAATACAGTGGTTGTTAAAAAAAGGGGACCACTTGAAAACGTTTTTATGCCGTAAATCACTTTCGAAATCACAAACAACCCTTTTTAGCAATTTGTGATAACATAATTTAAACATTTCTGTCATACTAAGATAACTAGTTAGGTCACTTGGCGAAAGGAATGGTGACTTTTCTTTAAACAAGTCTGGCACATTAAAATATTACACAAAGAAATGTTTCCAAACAGCTATGAAATAAGTTTTACCTTTTATTTGAAAAAAGTTAGTTTTCAAAGTTAATCTCTGCCTATTCCTCCAATACTCTGTCTCTTTTGATTAAGTAAAGCTCTTAAGTGTGTGGACTTTTCTGTGCTGCCCAAAGGGTTCTTCAAAGTATCGTGAGCCTACCACTGTATAATCTAGAACCTCTTGATCATTAATTGTATAAAGAGAACAGACGGACAACGCATCTTGCTTAAACCCCATTTTGTAACTTGAGATTAGTTCATTACAGCTTAATTTTTGCTTAAATCACGTATTTTTCAACATTTTATTGACAAGTTTCCAGTTTCGATTAAGCCCCCTTTCGGCCGGAATTATCTGTTTCAGGTAAAGTCCTTTTGGTCCAGTATTCCTTATTGGGGAAAAAAATGGTGGAGCACTAATATATCCCAACAGAAATCATGTCTATTTTAAAAAGGCAAAGGTGTTTACTCACTTGACACAATAATGAAGGTTCGGGTGATGATGGCCAAGAAGCACTGGAATCATGGAGTGGGAGGCAAGCAATGGGAATTATGATTTCCAGTAGGAACAATTCAATTACGTTCTTTTGCAAATGAGACCTTGCCTATGTTGAAAAAAATACGTATTTCAATTTTCAGCTCAATCGAACGTCGTAGACAAAAGTTACGCTCACTCAAAGTTCAGTGCAAATCCTACCGAGAATGAATGAACTAGCCCTTTTGTGGTAATCGTTTTACCACAAAAGGGCGAGTTCATTCATTCTATGCTCTCTTCAGTACATAAGTTTGAGAAGGCATAACTTTTCACTCCGGCATTCGATTGGGCTGAAATTTTAAAAACGTGTTCTTCTCAATGCAAGCCAGGTATCATTTGCAAAAGAACGCAAATGGTTCGTTTCTGCTGGAAATCATAATTCTCATTTCTAGCCTCCCACTCCATGATTTCCGTGCTTCTTGTGATGGCCTATGGCTGCCGAATTGCAAGCAAGCGGAAAATAATGTGGCGGGAATAGAATCAACACTGCCAGATATTTTCGGACAAACATGCCATGAGTTATAATCTATTACATACAATTCCCTATTTTGAGCAAAAACGTAGAAAAATTCATAAGCTTGACATTTTTTACGGAGGTTATGAATCTATGTTTTCTATATCATATGATTCAATGTAAACAAACAAAAAATACAAGTTTTCAGTTTTAGTCTTGCCGCCCAAAATGTACAAAAGGCACAAAGAACGATTAAATGAAGAGATTTTTCTACGCATGAAAGATCATTGATGTATGAGTACAGTTTAAAAGTCACTAAACACAATCATGTGTCGAGGGAAACAAATGTCATTTTTCAAAAGTGGCATCAAAATTCGCGTAAAGACAGCTATGATCAAAATCAATTTGGTTCTTGAACTGGTTTTCCAAAATTAGCTTCTAAACATGTAACGAATAGCGACGCCAGGTGGCAGTTTTCCGTGCCATTTTCCCTGTGCCGCTTTTTTGGTAGACTTAATCAGTTGATCTTTTGCAGAGGTATTTGTTGAATTTTTAAGGAAAATGCCATTGCACTCGTTCTAAATTAGTAGCCCTAGACACCGATATTCCTATCAATACATTTCATAGTGAAGTGATGTTTGTAGCGTCTTCACAACATTACACATTGGCAACTCTTTAGAGTTTGGTGGGAACTCTTTTTTTATTGAGGGTGACCAGGTGTTCGATTTTTCGGCCAAAAGTCAGAATTCTGTTCGAATTGGCGAAGCCAAGTGGGACATTTTTTAGGTTGTCCGAATAATATATTTTGTCCCAATTCTATCCAAATTTTTTTTTTTGTTTGTTCAAAAATTAATTCCGGTCCTAACTGTCCGAATTGATTTTTTTGTTGATCTGAAGATTAAATTTGTCCTGATTCTGTAAGTTTCACGCTTTCCTGGTCCGTCGTAAATATAGGATGGTTAAGGTTGATACTAAGTGAGGGTAAAATACATTCTATTTGTTTTTTAGATTTGGCCAGGATGGGGTATGAAGAATCGTATTAAAATGGAATCGCGCAACCTAGGATTTTTTTCACTGTGAGATTTTAACCAAGACTAAAGGCTTAATATACAAAGCCTTTAACTAAGACTGTTCTATTCCTTCTATCTCTTCTGGATCTGTACTCTCTAACAACACCGCAGTGTTTCCACATGATACAACACGCCCCTTCTTTAGAATGTTTCAATATCCTTTAACTCTTTCAAGACGTGTGTGTGATAACACCCAAACGCTATTCTTGTGTTAAATTGATTTTGTGTCGCTCCGGGAAATTTTAACGTTTTTTTAGTTATAAAGAGCTTCTCATTAGAGAAAACACCTTCATTCTCGTCTTGAAATTTTGAAATTTGTACGAAATTTAACGAAGTTATGTAAAGAAGAATTCCTGAGGTAATTCTTATAATTTCCTAAGTACTAGAGTTGTCGGTAAATTAGTTTTACTATACAGATTAAGTTGCCCTTTTATATTATAATACTTTGTATGTTTTTGCATGTGTGGGCGAAGTTTCAAGTTTTTTTTACATCATAGTTTATGTGCAGTATGCCTTTAAATTTTGGGTGTTACAATACCAAATTGTGAGGGGGTGAGGCATGGCGTAGTGCGTACTGCGTCGGGTTGTCGTGCAGAAGGCTGGGGTTCGATCCCGGTTGACTGCCACCCTCCAAACTCAACTCTTCGGAGTCCAAATTTAGCATTTGAACCGTCTTTCAATGCAACAATCAAATCTACAAACCCAACTCTTCGGAGTCAAAATTTAGCGTTGAACTGTCTTTCAATGCAAAAATAGGCAAGCCCCGGTTCGATCCGGGGCTTGCCGAGTTCTAGTGGCCTGTGGTATTAAGTTACATGCAATAGTCACGGCCCTTGACGGCTTAAATGGGCGAACCTGGGGTCATTCCCGAGGGTGAGGTAAAAATTAATGCTTGCTTGTTAGCTTGTCCAAGTGGAGCGGCAATATCCCCATATGGCGGACAGCCTCTATCAGACCACAGCTGCGAAGCTGCGTTCTGACTCCTCAACAAACAAACAAACAAATACCAAATTGTCTGGAACTGCCATTTACATTTACGACACTTTGTATACTAGCACTTGATACATACGACGCTTCTTTCCCATGAGCTTCTTTAGTTTTGACCAAGTAGGAACGTCCTCGTCGTCGCATTTGGATGATTATTCCTGTTTTGCTCCAATCCGATTCTTGTGGATTACGTATCCTCACTTTCTGACCAATCTTCAACTTTGGGTATTCACGAGAAAAAGAATCATATTTAGTTTTTTACTGGACAGTTTCCTCTTGCCTCTTCTTGAGGCAAATGTCTATTTTTTCATTTCATAAGCGATTATATTTGGACGGGTGTGCAGGAAGCAAAGTGCCTTGTAAGCGACCAAAACCAACTGAGAAGGTGCTTTTCCGTCCATCGATCGTGGCGTATTTCGCCATTCAGCTAAGGCAATCTTGAATTCATCCATATTCAAACGACCGTCTTGCCAATACTTTTTAGTTAGATCTTTCATGGTTTTGACACAGGCCTCTGCGTGGCCATTTGATTTTGGATAGTGAGCGGAAGAAAGTGATCGATCAATCCGGAAAGCTCGACAAAACAAAATTCGTCAAACCATCTTGAAGTAAGTTGTAGACCACCATCAGATAAAATGTAATTTGGGATGCCATAGTCTCTGATCACAAATTTGAGTTCGCGAATAACTTGATTTGATGTCGGAAGTTTACCAAAACGGATCACGATTGGCCAACCAGAGAAACGATCGACAACGATTAAGAAGTGTGTGGCACCATATTCGAACAAATCCAAGGAAATCGACTCAAATGGATAACTTGGATGATGATCAGACACCAAAGATTCTCGTTGTTGATTAGGTCTGTAACGTTGGCAAATATCACATCCTTCCACCAATTTACGAATTTCATTGCACATGCCCTGCCAATAGAAAAGCTCTCGGGTGCGTGCTCTAGAACGGCTTATTCCTTGGTGTGCTTTGTGCAATTCTTGAAGTATTGACCTGCGAATCCATGGTGGGGCAACTTTGCAATGGCTATCAAAGAGGATCAAACCATTTTCATCAATTGAGAGGCTGTTCCAGCACTTCAAATATGGTTTAGCTGGGTGAGTTTCGGGAAGGCACTAAACCTGACCATGACTAATTGTGCCTACACACCGAGCTAATAATCGGTATGCATCAACGGAATGCGCGGCTTCAATTAATGGCTCAAGCAAGAGGGTCATTCCGATCAATATTTTCGTTTTGCACAAACATTGCACATAAATCCTGAGCATCATCATCATTCTCGATTTTCGGATCATTGACGGAATCGTTGACGGGAGCATCATCATCCATCCTGTGAGTCTTGCCAGCGACCCATAGCACTGTGAAGTTATAGCCGAACAGTTTCTCCAAAATTCTGTTTTCTAGGGTTGTCAATCGCGCCCAAGCTTTGTGAATTTGCGATGGCTTGCAATTGCTTATGGTCCGTCAATATTTCGAAGTGTTGGAGGCCAAGAAGATAAACACGGTAATCATTCATTGCAAATTGCATTGCCAATGCTTCCAATTCTCCAACTGAGTACCTTTTCTCTGCATAGGACAAAAATCTGCTGCCGCATTGGACCAATTTCCATTGTGGTTCAGCTACGGTTCAGTGGTTTTGCAACTTGGCATAACCCAAACCATTAAGTCGGGAAGCATCTGTAAGAATGCGAGTGTCTTTCGAAATATCAATATGGGCAAGGATTGGCGGGGAAATCAAGACTTTTTTCACCGACGTAAAAGCTCGTTCATGCTCTTCCAGCCATTGAAAAACATTTTTTAACTAATAATAATAATGTTTATTGCGAGATTTTTTTTCGCATTGGATATATACACATTTAACATACAATTAATGTAATGTAGTCATGGGGGCCCATTCTGGGTTCGCGAGGCGCCATTCGAGGCGGAATATCTCACTAGACAGAGGGGGTTAGTTGGGGGGAGACCTGGAATCGAACCCATGAACGCGAACATAACTCGGTCGCGCGTTACTCAACTGCGCTACAACCATCCCTCTTGAATTGATGAACTAAGGAGCGGACGAAGTCCCACAGCTTTTTTCGCCACTTCGCTTGAGAACGAAGCTAATTGATTCACTAACCCGAAGAATGATCTTAGATCAGTAATATTCGACGGAGAAGGAAAGTCACGAATCGCCGCCTCTTTGTTCGTATCCGCTGTGATACCATCACGGTTAATGACCATTCCAACAAATGAAACTTGAGTGGCAATGGTCATCTTCTTGGCAGACAACGTAATGTTGTGTTCGAAGCAACGTTCCAAAACCTTGCGCAAGACCATTTTGAGGGCATCAAATGATTCGGCGAAAATGAGCACAATATCGACGAATTTCAAAATCCCATCAATTCCTTCCAATGCGCGATCACCCCTCAAACAGAACTCGTCACCTGAGCTCGAAGGCCCCATAGGCGCTCGGGTGTAGCAATAGCGTCCCCATGGTATTATGAAGGTAGTTAGCAATTGGCTTTCCTTGTCCAACGGCACTTGCCAATGACCTCGTGCGGCATCCAGAGTGGCAAACCACTTTGAATTTGGTAGGATTGCTGTCTTCACATCGGAGATACTCGGAAATGGATGAACCGGTTGTTTGATGACCTTATTCAATCCCTTAAAGTCCACAACTGGTCGGACACCTCCATCCTTTTTTCTCACACAAGAAATGGAGCAACAAATTTGGTTGGTTCCTCCACACGTCGAATTAGGCTTTGCTCGAACTTTTTGTCTAATTCACCCTTGGTTGGATTTCTGAAGGCATATGGTATGTTTCTGGCCACAGTGCATGGCTTAGGAAATTCCTCAGGCTTAGCATCTTCGCGAATGTGTATTATCATCGGTGGTCCGGACATCGGTTTTAAACAAGTTTTGTCATCAAACACTGAAGAATACTCTCAAATGAGGCTTTCTTTGAACTCTTGGACCATTTTAGGGCTCGGATCGCTCTCAACATTGCGTATTGATAATTCAAACTTTGAAGCAATTCGTTCTGATATTGGAAATGATTTAGGAATAATGTCCAAATCAACCAAAGCGTGCCATGAAACGAGTGTATCCGAAACATTTGGTGATGCATATGCATTAGTGATGGACCGAAAGCGCTTTCGGCCGAAATTACGGTTTCGGTTTCGGTTATGCTTACCGAAACCGAAAGCAGACAAGCACTATATAAAATGGAGTTTGACAACAAAATCGAAAAAAAAAATTGGTCCAAAAACCTCTGAAATTTAAGTTTTAAGATTTTTCAAAATTTGCGACTACCCAACATCGAACACATTCTAATTTTTAAGGCGGATTTTGCATTTGAACAATTTTGTAAACAATGAACACTGCTTTCGGTTTCGGTTTCGGTTAAGCCCTCTTTCGGCCGAAACTTTCGGTTTCGGTTATGAGCCCTTTCGGTCCATCACTAATATGCATGTACCACCACGCTTCGATCGTACCATTTCAATCGAAGCTTGGGGATGCCATCACATTTCATGAGGGAACCATTGGCTGCATAAAGAGTCAAACGGCGGCTACTATCAATATTGAATCCATTCTTTATCGATAGATTCGAGTTGATAATGGTTTCGTTGGCACCCGTATCTGGTAGCGTATCATTCACAAAGGACACTGTTTCGTTTATATCAGATATTAAGATGGAAGCTCTAAGGGAAGGTTTACCCACATAATTGACGTTGACACATGCCTGTACGGCATTTGTCTTCACATTCAGTTGACCTTCAACCTTTTTCCCATCTTGAGTACTTTGGAGTTTTGAGCACATCTTGAGGAAATGGCCTTTGAACCAGCAAAATAAACAATTCGATTCCAAGGCGGTACATACTTTATTCTTGTGGACTTGGTGACCGCATCAGTGACACGGTTTATTCGTGCTATGTTTAGTCTCCTTGGGTTGAGGTTGCTTGGACTGCTTGTTGGCAAAATTTTTGTTTCGCTTGTAGGTCGAAATTGCATTAGCGATGGTTTTAGAAGGAGAAACCATGGATGCCTGGTTCCTTTCAGATTCCTCCCAAGCTAGACATTCATGTTTGATGGCTGCAAAGTCAGTTGAAGTCTGTTTTCGAAGTAGCTCCACTTGCAATTCCTTGTACACATTAGCGACAATATGTGACGCCAAGACTTCTTCTTATGGCATCTTATCCAGCTCTTAGATCATTTTTTGCACTAGATAGCGTGCAAGGATTTTTCAATACCGCTACAAGGAATGGGATTCCCTGTAAAGAGAGCAAGCGCTTCCATTTTTTTGCGCTTTCCACTAAATGTGCAACTTCTTGGGGTCTGATGTACCAGACGTACAAATGGGCTCTTTGTGTCTTGTGCTTTTTAGGTCCAAGGATGCATGTTTGACTTCCAAAATCTTCTCTTTCACCTCTGATATTATTGGCGTTAAATCAAACCATACAAATACTTGTAACAGCTTTTGGAAACTTTTCTGAGAAACGGAAAATAGATGAGATTTATTTTGTGCATGCCATTTTCTGAAAGCAAATTTTTTCTCTGTGTGCATTTTTTTGAATTCTCTATCAGAACAGCTTTGAAAGAGCACAAAAGATGGCGTCGTAAGACCAAAATTACTAGAATAATAACAAAAATAAGGTCTCTTTGGTTAGTTGTGAACATCCTTAGTTCAACATTATGATCCATTCTGATGCCTCATAGTTGAAATTAACAAATTGGCATATTTTGCATTGATTATAAAACTGGCAAATATTCGAATGAAACAATTTGTACCTAACACTGTTTTTGCTTGAAATCTAAAACCCTAATCATCATATCCATGGATCAAGAATGTAATACAACATCTTCAGTCATAGGCCGCATATTAGGGATTTTATTTTATTTTATTAAAATGGAAAAGATGTTTATCTTTTCCATCACAAGGAAAATTCAATACCTTTTCCTCACTTATTAGCCTTGCTAATCTTCACTCATTTTAAGCAAAAAGACATATGAAATAGACAGAGAAACAAATGTGGAGAATTGGACTATTTGTGCTCTCCCATCTTAACCTTGCGCATGAACAATTACACAGCACGGTGTTCCGAATGGCTTTTTAGGTTTGAATCAAAATACCCAAAGACACCATGGCACTTTTTGGACCCACAATTCAATGGGGAACAGCTTTACTTTTATTGTATTATATAAGATTAGGTCCAGGGAAAAAGTTATATATCTAAAAATCTAATAAATATATTATTTTTTAACAAACTATTTAATCCATATTTAGAGGCCATTTAGTTACCTAATGAATTCAAATTGAATAAAAAATCATTCAGCAGTAACTGAGTTATTTGACTTTGAATGGTCCATTTTTGACCCCAAAAAGCCGAAAAACGCTACAGTTATATGAAAAAACAAATTCCCAAAGATTTCATATAGTTTTTCAATATTGCAAAAATAAATTATTTTTTTTCAGTTTTGGAACTTATGTCAAAAAAGCTCAAAATATGAAAAAATATCACTTAAAATGCACTTAAATAAGATTTTTGGAAAGTTATTTTCATAACAATTTAGGGTACACTATGATGTGTGTTGTGCCAAAATTACAAATAAAAATGTCTAACAGAGTCATATCCAAAATTACGATTTCTAGAAGGACCATGTTCAAAATGGACTAAAATCGAAACTTGAAACATTAACCGATTTCTTCAAAACTTTAAATTATTACCCAACTTTGAGTGTCTTTGATACTGCAAAAGTTTTTTACTGGAAAATGTATTTTAAATACCTTTTAAGTGATATTTTTTGTTATTTTGAGCTATTTTGACATAAGTTCCGAAAGTCGAAAAAAATCATTTATTTTTGCAATATTGAAAAACTATGTGAAATCTTTGGGAATTTGTTTTTTCATATAACTGTAGCGTATTTCAGCTTTTTGGGGTCAAAAATGGACCATTCAAAGTCAAATAACTCAGTTACTGCTGAATGAATTTTTATTCAATTTGAATTCATTAGGTAACTAAATGGCCTCTAAATATGGATTAAATAGTTTGTTAAAAAATGATATATTTATTAGATTTTTAGGTATATAACTTTTTCCCTGGACCTAATATTGTATAATACAATAAAAGTAAAGTTGTTCCCCATTGAATTGTGGGTCCAAAAAGTGCCATGGTGTCTTTGGGTATTTTGATTCAAACCTAAAACGCCATTCGGAACACCGTGACAGAGTACTCAATCTCTTAAAGTTATAAAAACTCCAACTCCAAGTACACAAAACATCAAGAAAAGATGTGTTCCATACAGAATCATTGTCATCATTTAAAAGTCTGCAAGAAGAGTCTGCAGAACTGAAACCAATTAGAATTATTTTAAGCTATCAAGGTAAACCCAAATATCAATCTACCACTCATATCTACCAAAATTTCTAGTTATGAACTCTGTTGTCTTTTTGCAAATGTGATCCCTGAGTGCCTGTCTCCAACCCAATTGATTCTTTGGTGGGATTTGATTAAAAGATTTTGTATTATAGTCCACATTTCTTCTATACTTATCAAGATATTCATCTCACTTCTTATTTTGTTGTCATACTCTGACATATTCACTTATTTCAAGAATTTTGGATAACATTCTTGCTTCATATGAAATTTTGTGCCTAAATTTACTTTCATTTTCAATTTATCATGCTTGTAATTTTTGCTTTTGTTTTGTAGCAATACTGGTTAATGTACGAGGGTAAGTCAAAAAGTTCTCAGGCACTAACATATTTTTTAACAGAACAGAAAATCACAAATTTTCACAAGTTGAAGCCACTCCTTAGATCTCCCTTGATAACTTGTAACATTTCAAAAACTCTTGCTGAGTTGCTCAGATCCGACTTTTCGGATCCAATGCACAGCTCTAATGTGTATATACCTCTTAGAGATAATTAAATGCAACCCACTCTTGGGTAAATCATGTTCACCACTCATCATCAATTTATTCAACTTATCCTGAAATATCAATGGTTTCAGATTACAAGTACCTAACAACACCATCAAAGCGAAGAATATAGTGCTCAATGAAGGTGATCTGCTGTTCTTTATTTAATTCTGCACGAATAACCATTCAGAGGGAATCATCAACAACTCAACTATAGGTTGATGAATAATTTGTTCAATATTGTGCTTCCTCTCGGTTTGGCCTGTCAAAATGTTAATATTTGGCATCTACTGGATTTCAGGCGAGCAGTTGCCAGCCAAATCAAGTAGACGGCGTTGGATATGATTGTACTCTTTCTAATATAGAGCTCTACTCGATTCATTCGTCCTGATAAATTAGGATTAGGATTAAGATGTCCTTGACTAATCACAGCCACCCGCGCTGTATTAGTGTTTGCGGTATGATTTAAATCGCTCATTTGAGCAATCTTTGTTCATGCGACATTGACTAGGATTTTTTTTTGACGAAGTCATTGTCATTCATCTCATTTATCGATGATGTAATTTTAATTGTAATTAATTACAGTTTTCAAGTAATTGACCGAACTCTGTATAAGTGCAATTGAATAAAATGACATTTACTCCCAATCTCGGGTAAGAGATTCAAAATGGTTTGTTATTGTTCACACATCCAAGAAATCTATAACTCATTTTTTATTCAAATTCAAGTACATTTGGCGAAATATGGCCAATTCCAGTAAGTTAAATCCAAGGTCAAACCTCAATATCAATATCCACTTTAAGGTCAAATTCGTCAGTCAATCCCTCAAATTTCAAAACGTATCCCCATTGGCAACCAAACGAGCAATCTTGTAAAACGCTTCCCAGTGAAGGGAATTTTACCGTCAATCCCTGAGATTCAAGTGAAAACTCCAAAGAGCCAGCGAATCCCAACATGTTGATCTTTGTGGGGCCTTGCTGCAACTTTGGTGCTCCAAGGACAATGACATCATCTTTAGGCCAACCAAGGACAATTCCATAAACATTGGACCCTTTCATTGTGTACCACACATTCGAAGACAAAGTATCATTTTGGGTGGTCCAAGGTCGAGATCCATAAATAGCTTCTCCATTCACCTTCAGCCAGGCTCCAGTTGATCGGAGTCGCTCTTGGAACACAGGAATGATGGTACCCTCCTTGGTTGGACCGACATTAATGAGAATGTTGCCGCCACAACTGACGGTTTTGGCAATCTCTGAAACCATTTCGTCCATAGTTAAGATGTCTTCAATATTTATGTCTCGTCGATGTCCCCAAGAAATCTTATCTACTGTCATGGCATTTTCCCATTTATGAGCTTGGAGAGTCCCAGGTGAGAACCTGTCTGGTCCTGAATAATAACCACCATGCGTTTGCGAGGTTCCTTGTCCCCATCTAAATGATAGTATTTTGTCATGTAAGAATATTAGGCAATTTTGATATGATTTTCATTGATACCTGTCATTAGTGACAATGTTGGTTTTGGATGGACTCTCATTATAGAGCCAGGCCAAGAAATCTTGAGATCCGAAGTATTCTGGTTTTGCCTCCCAATCACCATCAACCCACAAGACATCAGGCGTGTACTTTGTGATTAGCTCTTTCATTTCAGGTTGCATCTTGTTTAAAGCATACTCCCTAGTGGCATATTGACAAAAAAAACTGTTAGGTTTTGTGAAAGTTATAAGAGAAGTTCCGATTGGTACTGTCAATTATAAACCTCAGAACCTCAACAAACAAGAATTTATTAATCTCTAAACGTACCTTGTGGTAAAGTTATTAGCTTTATCCTTGAGATAAATAGGATTAAACCATTCAAATAGTGAGTAATATACACCAAAGTGGAAATCAGGATGGCGCTTTCCAAAAGATGCCTTTAATTCCCCAAGGACATCTCTTCGGGGTCCAACTGCCATTGAGTTCCAGCCATAACTGTAGGTCGAAGGCCAGTTGCAATAGCCATCATGGTGTTTGGATGTGAAGACAAGATATCTTTGCGAGAGGAGTAAGACTTTAAAACATGACGTACTGAAATTTAGTAACTGTCACGATTGGCTTACTTGGCTCCAGAGTCTACAACGAGATCTGAGATGAAATCTGTATCAAAGAAGTCCATGGTGAGCATCGGTCCAAAGTCCTGGTAAACGAACTTTGGAGGAAAGTAATCCTCAAGGTATTTGGCGCATTTATGATCCCCTTCGCTTTCATTTCGAATGGCCTGCATCCAAAACCATTCAGACTCAACGCCTTAGCAAAAAAGAATGATAATTATTACAGCAAATCATGGATGAAAATGAAAAAATGACATTTTTAGCTTCCCAGATGTTTAATACATGATCAAGGATAAAAAGTGAATGCATTTCTGTGGGTTCCTTTTCTCAACAGCCTTTGACATTATCTGCAAACATTATGTAAAGAGATAACTAGTATTGATATTTTACAAGTTGGTTAGAACGTAACTGCTTTTTACTCAAATAGGTTATAAACTATTAAGATGTAGAGCAAGTGTTATTTACGTCTATGATCTATTTTGTAGGCTCTTGATCTTTCAGAAGATTGAAAACGTACAGATGTGAACAAAAAAATTGCATTTCTTAACTTATCAAAATATGCTCTGAGGCAAAGTTGTTTTTGCTACAAATTCAAAATTCCAGTTTTTTGCCAGCATCAATATTAAATAAAACATGCATGAGCCCTTTTTGTATAGATTCATGAGCTTCAATGTTTTTTATCTAATAAAGGAATGCTTTAAATGAGTTTGCATCAACGAACACAGCTAAGATTTTCTGAAGTTTTGGGGCATTATTTTTTTTAACTATTTCCACGTGGAACTTCAGAATGTCTTGGCAAAAATATTAATCGTACCTTTATGTTATGATTATCATGAAATGAAAAAGCTATTGGGATCAAAATGAACAAAATCCTGTTATTGTGAAAATTAGACTTGCTTTTTAGACTTGCATAGCATACGTTTTTCCATCTTTACTATGATTTTTTCAGGTCTTTTTGCACAATTCCCTTGTAGGTTGCCTTATATCAGATTTTTTTTCTTATTCTACCCAAATAATATTAATGTTTGTCGTACTTATGATAATTAAGATATTAGAGAGAACTGCAACAACATATTGAGGGAATTGTTTGCCTTTGAACGAAGAACGAAGTAAAAAGTGAACAGCTTCCCACCTCTCAAAAAGTTCATGCAATCACTCGTTAAATTTCTCTAGATACTCTAGAACTATTGTAGATTCAATTAATTCCTTAACGAACTTCGGCAAACATTGCCAAAACGGAGTAAATGGATAAGACAAAAGAAATCAGTTACGTCAATCTAGTAGAAAATGAATATTTCGACCACCGCAATTGGTAAAACCATGGAGAAAATTGAATTGAGCATTACAACAAATACAAACTTTAGGAGAGAAAACTTGTAGCGATTTGTGGAAGTACGAAAATCTGAGAAAATAACGTACTCCAGTAGCACTTGCTTTGGACCAAAATGGCTTTTGGAACTATTCTGAGCATCTATTACTAAATCAATCACTATAACAGAATCTTACCCGGCACCGCATAAGGTCCAAAATGCATAAATATTCCGACTTTGGCATCATCATACCAGGAAGGCAATGGTCTGGCATCTAAACTCTCCCAATCGGGAGTGTATTGACCTCTTGCCAAAGCTAAAAGAAAACACAAGCTTCCGATCACCCCAATCATGGTGAAAAAACTGCCCGATCTCCCGGTTAAGATATCACTTTATAAACGAGAAACCAAGTATTTGGGTTTGTTTCAGAATACATACAGGTCTAGGCGTTTTGATGCGTGCAAATATTTAATGCAATTCAAAACAAAGCAGTTCAAAGGCGCTTTTTTATCAGGATCACGAAATGACCAAGATCTAAACTAAACTATTGAAGATAATAATTGAAAGGTATGATAACAAATAGATTGTTTGTTATTTTGAACTTTACATTTTTTTAGACAATAGAAATTACGTAGGCTTGCACTTAGGAAAACAGATGAGCCCATGGTTTTGTATGCCTTCTGTCCAATGAAATGTACTAATACTCAAATGAAGTTTTCACTAATCAAAAAACATTACTTCTTGAGAAAAACTATTTATATTTTTCAACTAACAATTAAATTTGGTGAGAAAAAGTAAAATCGTTGTCGTTGCACATGCTTATCACATATTTTTCACACTTCAATTTGGTTTGCAGGTTCGCCATAAGCTAAAAATTGCACTTTGTAAATCAAGATTCGATGGATCGAATTGTCAAACGAGATTCACGATCGATTCAAAACCTAAGCGTAAAAGCGCCCACCCCTGTATTGCCACAGTTCAACAAAATGCACCACACATACCTTTGGTCTTGGTCTTATCTCCCATCGTCAAATATTGACGTTGAGGCGAGAAATTTCATCTCCTGACAAAGGAATTGGGTTACCTAAGTCTGCACAGGTGGTGGTATATGTATTTCAAGTAAAAACAGCATGAATTGGAATACTAAGACACATGTTATTGCGGCGCAATTAGAGTGAAGGTCTCCTAAAAATGACCCCCTTCGTTGCGTAAACGCTCAATTTCCGACATGGCATGAATAACCAACTCCTCCTCCCAAGGTTTCCCAATAATTTGAATTCCGATGGGCATATTTGTGGCGTTGGCAATGCTTGTCTTCACGAGATGATGAGTTTGGTCCGACGATTGATAGGTCGATGCGAGGAGATCCTGAAAAGGTTTTCCAACGGAATGTTACAAAAGTTGATCATGGCAACCTGGATTTGGAACATCAATTCCAAATCATTCCAAATTAAATGAGAGTGATTGGGGATGAAAATGGGAATAAGCAACACTTACGAGCATTGTGGGGCCCAATTCCACGTATTAAAAACAACCAAATGTTGGTGAAAAGTTATGGAAAGGGTAGGGTCATTAATTATTCGATCAAGAGTCAGACGGTCTTCCCTCTCCCCAACTTTTCATCAACATTGGTTTGTTTCCATTACCTTGAATTGGGTGCTCAAATGATTGAAACGCAATGGTTTAGAGGTGTTAGGTAGTATGTTTTATGTTTGGGGATTTGGGAAATCCTTGCTTCAAGTGTACTTTATCAATTGACTTCAACGTTTATTAGACCTTATTTTTAGCTCTCACTCAGTCTTTTTAAATGACTACATATGAATGTCATCCTCTACGTGTTAGATGTTTAACCAAAAATTTAATTCAATAATGCCCTAACTTAGGCTTATATTGAGCTTGAAGTCAATATTGGAAGCATACTTGAAGCGTACCTTTGCACAAAAGAACATACGAGCTAAAAAAAATGTGTTCTCAGATTTTTTTTGTGCATCTGATAGCCAATTGAAATAGAATTCTTCCAGAATGCGATCAAAATTCACCTTTTTCACAAAAACGTATTCAAAAACCCATTTTTTAAAGGTGTTTTTCATCTGTTGATAATTCCAAGTTTATTTTATCACCAAAGCTACTTCATAAACAACCTGTTTCCTGATGTAGTGTGCAACGTTGATTCCTTTAAACCCAAAATTAAAACTTGAGCACCACTTTCCTTTTGATTCTTTTTTACTCGAAAGCGTCAAACGCAGAGGCTTAACCAAGAGCAAGAGGGCAATGAAAAACATTTCCAAAAACATGAAAATCGTTCAAAATCGTGAGGTAGTTAAAAATGTTCATAAAATTTGTATTGATGTCTAGATTTCAAAATTTTAGTGCCTCACCTGATCCTGCTTGGTTTGCCTTGTAATGGGAAGGACTCCGGCAGGAAAATCCAAGACATTGTAGATTCCTGGCACGAATACTCCAGAAATGATCTTGGAAGGGTAATCTTCCGGTATCGCCGGGAAGTTGAATCCGGGTCCCAAGAGGATATCAATCTCTTGTTTGCGCATGTCGTCCAAAATTTCGGCCGTAATATCAATTAACTTCTTCATGGACCGCCAGAGTTGATAGGTCTTCGTGGTTCCCCTGATAGCATAGGATGCAATATCAGGGGATCGGGCGGCAATGAAGGCCCAAATTAAGGTTTTTCGAATGAACTCGGGCACGCTCCAGGCCAAGTAGTTGATCGAGATGGACTTGTCAATGATATCGCCATCCAACCAAGCCATAGCATTGACTCCTCCATCGCCAAGGATATGATCGATATAGATGTAGTACAAGTCCTGGAGGTGCTTTATGTGGAAAGGGACTACAGTGTGACCGTCCTTTTCCAAAAGATTGGCGGCCAATTTGACGGCACGTTGACACCCGGGTGAGATTGGTAATTTAGGTGAGTCCACGTACCTTCAATTAACAAATATGAAAGCTGTAAGACCTTTTTGGGCACTTTTGAAAGGGAGTTGTTCAGTTCGGCCAACACTAACATGTTGGAATGCCAAATAGTGTATAAATTGTTAAATGTATACAGTTTATGACTGGCTTATTAATTCATAGGGCATCCCATTTGTTGTTGTAGTGGTCATTAAAAATATACAACCAACAAAAGAAAACGAAAAAGATTAAGTTTTATGAATTGCATTTTACGCAACAAATTGATTTGGTCAATAAAATTGTTCCACGATGTTAAAATTATGTAAAACTACATTTTACCAGGGAATGCTAGAGCTCCGAAGCTTTCGTGTCCCTTGATAATATCCACCATTTTTAGGTCTGTTTGAATAAGCAGACCTGTGAATCATTGAAATTACGTATATTTGAACCTAATTATAATTCATCATAATTACATTTCATTTTCGCCAAAGTAAGTGAGATTTTTTAATAACAAGCTACAGCCATGTTGTTGCCTACGTAAACAAATTATCGAATAAAATATAGACAGAACAAGCTACTTTAAGGCTTTAACTTTTCGTTCGGCAAACATTTCTATAGGGGAAATTAAAATTAAGTTAAACTATAAAGGAGAGTGTAATTGGAAAGTAGTTTAATGTAATTTCGTAATTTAATAATTTCTTCGGAGTCAAAATTTAGCATTTGAACCATCTTTCAAATGCAACACACAACTTTCCAAACTCAACTCTTCGGAGTCAAAATTTAGCATTGAACTGTCTTTCAATGCCAAATACTAGGCAAGCCCCGGTTCGATCCCGGGCTTGCCGAGTCCTAGTGACCTGTGGTATTAAGTTACATGCAGAAGTCACGGCCCTTGACGGCTTAAATGGGCGAACCTGGGGTCATTCCCGAGGGTGAGGTAAAAATTAATGCTTGCTTGTTAGCTTGTCCAAGTGGAGCGGCAATATCCCCATATGGCGGACAGCCTCTATCAGATCGCAGATGCGAAGCTGCGTTCTGACTCCTCAACAAACAAACAAACAGTTTAATGTAATTCAATTGTAACTTGTATTATTTCAAAATAATGCAACTTTATTTGATAACTTTTGAAAGCAATTATTCCTAAGAGCCTTTCCACTAAGGCAGGGATCGGCAACCGCTTTGGGATGAAAGGCCCATCAAATTTGACTTTGTGTAGTCTGGGGGCCCACCAAACAGATGCTGGAAGTTTCATGGGCCCACTATTCAAAAATCAAAAAGCTTTGGGCCTAAGAGCATGTTCTAGGAAAGGTTCTCGGGCCCATTGTTTTGAACCTTCCCCAAAGCTCCTGGGCCCATCCAAAACCACCATTGGGCCCACAGGTTGCTGACCCTAGCATTAAGGTAATAGTAAAAATTCTCGACGTATACGTAGAAGCAACAAGTGTGCACAGCTTTTTTCTCCAAAATTAATTGTCTAAGTAAACTTAAATGCAATATCCAAGTGGATCAGTAAAGTCAAAACAAAAGCTGCTTATCATATTACCATCCAATTTTCAATTTTCGCTTGGGTTGTGCCAGTTGAGTGTTCCATGGAACTGGCACAACTCTGTGATCCCTCTCACACATCGTCTTTGTTTCACTGCACAAGACCTTCATCCCCAGGGCAATTCCATCCACATTTTTCGACATGAAACCTGCATTGGAGTTGATGCCTACCAGAAAACCCTGGAAGGAGCAAAACACTTGAAAGACCTTCAGTATTGCCTAGCCAAGACCAACAAAGTATGGTTGGACTTTTTTAATCTAGCTCATCAACTCTGGTTCCTACTCTTGTTCGAGAGCAAGATCATAGGATAAAATACCAAGATGGTGAAGAAGATCTCTTGAAGGAAAGAGGAAAAATGTCAAGTATTCATAGCTAAATCAATTTTATTGACATTCAAGATCCTCATTCCTCATTTGTTGACAATCTATGTTATCTAGTAGACAATTGCAGGTGATTGATTTGTTGTCTTGAACTTTGAAATTATAGACTTAACTTATGAATCAGAGTCGAATCAAGTTGTTATGCAAGAGAGTAGCATTTTCTTTTACTTTCTACTCTCCCTATCAATCTCAGTCGCACTTTTAGCTTCCTTTCCGTTGATCCTGGCCATAATTCAAGTCTATGTCGATGGCCTCATGGATGGATCGATCAAAGGCCATCCAGTCACAGCGAGCTTGAGATGCAAGTGGTCTCAAGAGATTGTCAGTTCTCGATCTCAAGATCCAAGAGGATCGTGAGCGGCATGCCCAAAGGGAAATGCCATTTTTCACACCCCATAAAAAGACAATGGGTTGCCAATAGGAAGAAGTCATTTCTTTTCAAGGCCAAAAAAAGGCCAATCCCATTTATGCATATCATCGCCTCAAATTGCTCTAGGACCTTCCATTCGGCGTGGTTACCTCTGATCCCGGTTTTCGACCGGCTTGATAGATCCGTCCGGTCGTGGGTTTGAGCCCTACCACGCCACAAAAATGGGCGGGAGTCCTCAAACTTCCACCCACATCACTGCCAATGCCCAAGGGAGATCCATTTAAAGCCAAAAGACAAGCCTCTCCTCCAGAGGATCCACCTGGAGATCTTGTTTTATCCCAGGGGTTTGTGGTGACGCCAAACACGGGATTGGAACATCCATAGCTCTTCATCGTTTGTGGAACGTTGGTCAAGCAAAATGGAACGGCTCCCAATTCCTTGAGATGTCGAATAATGGCCGCATCCTCTGCCATGGGTTGACCAATAAACCGACTTAATCCCACGGTAGCATCATATCCTTTGACAAAATAGCATTCCTTAATACTCATGGGTAAACCGTACAAAGGCCCACGCTGATCTTTGGGCACAGATTCCAGGGCCAGGGCCCAATCTTGGGCCTCGGTGATGAAATCGCATACACAGTTGTGCTCTTCGGTCACTTCCAAAGCTCGGGCCTGAAAATAGGAGGAAATCAGATCTATTTTTCCGTGTGCAGTTCAAGACAATCTGCCGAGATCTTGGTTTTGATGCAGTGGAAATGTGGGACATATCTTCCCTCGATGTTTTCGCAATTGCCATAGGCACGGGAATTTTCAATACACTCAACCTTCAACGAGTTCATTGATCCCAGAATAAGAATATCAAAGACTTCAAAATGTCCAACTTCATTGAACGAGTTCGAGGGGTCTTTTGAAGGTGATATGGTCATTGAATCCGATTTAAAAAAGTGGGCCCTAATATGAACCAATAAGGAAGACTGGTTCCTGTTTGCACGTACAAGTCGATGGAACTGCATGGACCATTCCTTGTTTGCCTCTTGTGGTACGACGTACTGTACATCAAGCCATAATTCAATCTGTGAAGCATGATGCATCAAGTTGAAATTTCACCGCATTCAGGCGGTGGTAACAACAATAAACTACCACGAGATTACGAAAGGTCGGTCAACCCTTCTTTCTGAGAGCACGAGTTGTCACTCACAAATCCAGATGTTCTCCCACATAGTGCACGGTAATAAAAGAGTGTGGTCATAAAGTGTGTTTTTAATGTGGCAACAACTCACCGATCCCTTGAGACACAGTGATCAGTTTTGGACAAAAAAAAGTGCCTGAAATGTTGGAGGGGCTCGAAATTTTAGCTACACTAAAATTCTAGGTAAATTTCCTTTATGATTGGTGTGAAGAGCTTAACATTTGAAAAGGAATTTCAGTTATGATCCATGATGCAATTCATCTGAAAATACTTATAGTTCCATTTGGAGTTCAACCAACAACTTTACATTAACACTAGTGTGTTCAAAACTAATGTACGTATAATCGTTGTTATTTAGAAAATCATGCACCTTGAGAAATCAGTGAGCTGTTGCCACATAGATGGCGCGCTTTATGTTTGAACTCTTTTACAAAAGTGCACTAGTTCCACCCACCTGAAAGGCCTCCAAGACTTGAATGGGCCTCAATTGGCCGGTCTTCAATTGATCAAGAAGGTGTTCCAAAGGCATCCTGATGATTTCCAATCGCTCACGAGTCACCAGAGCTGAACTTTGGTCCTGTGAAGTCTTCACGGATAATCGCTCGACCATTGCCAACTTCTTGGCAGCAACTCGCTCTCGAAGACCCTGGATCTTGCCCAAAGCAATGCGACGCTGCAAATTTTGGAAAGAACATTGAAATCAGTGGGAAGTGGAACGAGACGAAACACTCACCTGAGCATGCGACAATATAGAACATTTTTCAAAATTAAAAAAAATACATTTTAGCCTTTCATATTGGGTTTATTCTAGGATCCAACGTGTCGTTGAATAAGTGACAGGGTACCGTAAATGTTGGTTGTCATTCTTATGATTGAACAGTTTTTAAGGTACTGAAGCCCGCTAAACTGAATGATTGGTCATTCAACTTTTCAATCGCTCAATAATTATTGCATTTTCTAGTGCATAAATTTACGGTCTTCTCAAGCGAGCAATGAAAAACTTGGTCATGTTTTTAAAGTTAGGAAGAGGTGCAGGTGCTAATACAAGCGAAATTTTGAATACACATTTAAAGTAAATCAAGTGCAAAATTAACAGTTGCAAACCTCACAACTTGCATCAGTTGCAACGTGCAACTGAAGGAGAAATTAGTTGATTATATCTCTCGTGGGCGGGGTTTATAAAATCTAGATAGTTCCAAATTATAATAAAACTTTTTTCTCATATTTCAAATTGACGTCCTCAGCTCAAACAAACTCTTTTGTGATTAAATAGATTTTTTTCACAATGAGACGTAGTCTTCATATGTTCTCCTTGCTCAAAAGCTTAAAATTCAGTTCCGTTAAAGTTGGCACTATAATAGCTTTTTCAGCTTTTATCATAATATAAATGAGTAGAAAGTCCTTTCATCTCAAACCGGAAAAGTTGGCAAAACAGCTTTGAATCCCCCTCGTATTCACTTTGACTTACCTGATAGAGTCGTTTGGCCAGTTTGGACACGATGTAGATGGCCAAACCTGTGCCAAGGATGGATCTCCAATTCAGACAGACTTGTTCCAAAATAGCATGTTCATGGCACAGATGCCCCAAAGCCTCAAAAGGTCTCATAGTGAATTGGGCCCAACTAGAAGATAAAGATGAGGCGGATTCCATTGTGTTCCAAAGCACTCAATTGATCGCAGAGACACGTTTTATCTATCAATCATGCACTAAACTTCTAAGTTGTCCTCATTTTATGCATTGTAAAGACACTTGGATGACGTGAAGTACACTGGTTACAGAGATAACGATTATCGCTCTCATGGCTATTAAATAATAGGGAAGAGATTTACAATCTGACATTACACAGACGCTGTTTTTTCGCCCAGATACTTACTTGGAAAATCTCTTATGTATGTTGTGTTTTATGGTCGTTATCGTCCGCCGAATTAGCTATATACAACAAGCTGCGTCAGCTGACCCGAAGCTGGCATCCACCGCAAGGGAAGGCAGTGCTGCCAAAATGGCAATACATTGACCAGTTTTTGTCA
>CM021316.1:8605915-8629174 GCA_010645155.1 Tigriopus japonicus | reverse complement strand
CACTTTCAACTGGATATGCTCATCAAACTTTCCATCATCTTGGACGACAACTCTCAAATCTCTCATGGACGATACCTGCTCAATATCACAACCTCCATTGTCTTTGAGCGGAACATCTAATTTTGACGTACCATACGTCATTGTGCGAATTTCATCCCGTTCAATGCCATATTACTCTGACCAACCCAAGAGTAGACTTTCTCCAAGTCCTCAACTAAATATTTTGAGTCCTGATTATTATTTATTTATTCCTGATTTATTAGATAAACAATTTGTGAAAAGTTGTGTTCCAACTAGTTCGGTGGCACAAAGTTTGGGTTTTCAAATGAAAATCTGATGTGTCTGCGTATTTTGTGCGAATTGGATATTTCTAGAAGGATCATTGGACCCAAGGTGATTTTTTAGTCTTGAAGAATTCCACAAAAACTGTATTGGAAACGATCTAATGAGTTTTTGTTACTATTCTGCAATCATTATTGAAATATTGTTTATTGTTTGGGACCACCCGGGACACTTGAAAATGTATAAAGGGTATTGGTACAGAAAAAAAAGAAATGAAAAACGAAAGAAAAAAAAAAAACGAAAAAAAAACGAAGAGGGAAGACGGAAACAGTTTAAAAGGCCGTGACCCAAACTAGAAACAGTTTTTGAACTGAAAAATTTCACATGAAGCATTTTAAATGAGCGCTGACATCAACGGTGGTCATTAGGGACTTAAATTTTCTCAATGTCCCAGCATGTTGAACGTCGACAGGCAGACTATTCCAGTAAGGAACGATTCGATTTCGTAGGAAGTGAATTCGACATCTGAGTGTAGACACTTCGGGAGACAGAAGGCCCCTCACAACGCTTCTTGTCTGGTAAAATTTAGGAAAAGACTCAAATGGAATGATGGGTTCAGTCGATCCCAGTTGATTAAGGGCAATTTTTTGCGAGAATATCTTGTGAGCAAGGAAAAGATCTTGGTAAATTCGTCTTTTCTCCAATGAGTCCAGCCCCATTATCTTCAGTCTTTCGGGGTAAGAGCATTTTTGGAGTTGTTTGATGGCTTTTGTACCTCGTCGTTGAACTGATTCAACTTCTTGAATGTCCTTTTTCTGAACGGGACACCACACTTGGGTGCTAAATTCTGCTAGTGGGCGAACATACGTTTTATAGAGCAAAGTCCAGGTCTTGATATCACGCGTGAGGAAATGTCGCCTTAATAAACCGAGCACCTTACGTGCTTTCATCTTTACCTCAGAACAGTGATCACTGAAGTTGTTCTTCGGATCAAAAACAACTCCTAAATCTCGCTGAGAGTTGCCCTCTGCAAGATGTTTGTCCTCCATTGAATAAGTGAAATATCTGGATTTCCGGTCCTTTCCGAACCTCATGAAAGAGCTTTTAAGGGAATTCAACTCCATTCCATTTCGCGATGCCCATTTTTCGACTTGGCAGAGGTCCATCTGCAAGGCTCGTTCATCGTTATGATCTCGCACCTCACGAAAGAGCTTGACATCATCCGCGAACTTTAAAATCCCCGATCCATTACTCGTCTGTAGGTCGTTCATATAGATGAGAAAAAGCAAGGGGCCAAGGACACTCCCTTGCGGCACCCCTGAAACAACATGGTTCCAGGCAGATCCAACACCGTTAAGTACCACTCTCTGCATTCTTACGTCTAGCCATGACCTGATCCACACCTGTATTTTTCCGCACAGACCAACACTCGACAACTTTTGGATCAGTTGATGGTGGTGATGATGGTGCGAATTTTAAATGTGTTTTAGATCATAAGATGACTATATTGATGAGTCATGACAATGTATACAAAAATGAAGATAAATAAATATCTGATCAATAATTGTATATTATTTGCATGGGAGTTAAGGACTTTCATATAATCAATCCCCTTTCTTCTTTTTGGGGTCAAGAATGGACCAATTCATCTCAAACAACTCGGTAATTCTTCAGGTATTTTCAATTTATTCAATTTCAACCGGTACCCAAGAACGCTCCAAAAATAATGCATTGACAAAGTTTTCAAAAAAAATGATTTAATAGGTTTTAAGGCATCTAGACCTAGCTTTGATAAACGTTGTAAATCAAAGTAAACTCTCGTGGTTTCCTGGGTCAGAATCCCACCTCATAAATATTAATTTTTAAGTACCGTCCCTTGGCAATAAAATCTAAGATTTTGTCGTGAAAATAATCAAATGAAATTGCAATGAAATCTCGTTTTAACGATATTGTCCGTCACCCCAAAATATATCGTTAAATCGGGTCACTGTCGTAGAAAAACGGCAACCCCTAAAATATATCGTTAAATCGAGATTTCATTGTATCAAAATCGATGTGCAGGTTTGTATCTAGAGGATAGTTTTCCTCTTAACTCAAAAAAAGAGAAAGCAATCCAAGAAAGGATTTTTGTATCACTTAAGCAAGAAGCACTGGAATCATGGAGTGGGAGGCTAGCTATGAGAATAATGATTTCCAGTAAGAACAATTCAATTATGTTCTTCTGCAAATGAGACCTTGCATATGTTGACAAGAATACGTATTTCAATTTTCAGCTCAATCGAACGTCGGAGACAAAAGTTATGCTCTCTCAAAGTTCAGTGCAAATCCTACCGAGAATGAATAAACAAGCCCTTTTCTGGTAATTATTTTACCACAAAAGGGCGAGTTCATTCATTCTCTGCTCTCTTCAGTACACAAGTTTGAGAAGGCATAACTTTTCACTCCGCCATTCGATTGGGCTGAAATTTGAAATACGTGTTCTTCTCAATGCAAATCAGGTCTCATTTGCAAAAGAACGCAAATGGTTTGTTTCTACTGGAAATCATAATTCTCATTTCTAGCCTCCCACTCCATGATTTCCGTGCTTCTTGACTTAACAATACCATCTCCGTTTGGAATAGTTGCAGTTCTTCTACAGGTTTGTAATAAATAGTACTTCAATTGTCATAATTTCCTAACAAGTCTATTCAATACAACAGCCTTCCTTTTCATCACACAATCAGAATTATTCTCCCTTCAAGAAGCCAGTGGTTCTGGCGGGTTTTGAACCACAATCAGAATGTATTCTTCATCAGGAGCCACCAACACCTCATGTTTCTTACTCTTGATCCGCAAATAAGTTAACTCATTGGTTGGATCCAAATCACGGATTATGGATTTAGCCCTCGTGGCCAATGAGGACACCAACACCGAATACTGCAAGAAAAGGATATACAATTGAGTAACCCAGGAATTCCCTGGATTTGCTTCATTGATGCAAGCAATATTTGTCGCATTTTAAGAATATGTCTATTTTCGGGGATGGAAGTTCCAGTACACTCGTGATTGCAATGATAATTGGATAAAAGAGAGATTTCCTTGAAGGAAATTCGGGAAAGATAATTGAAATCTCAGTAACTCATTAGACATTAGTTTCATTATAAAGCAATTTGTAATTGTGACAAAGCTAAACAACCTTCGCACGACAGGAACCTCAATTGGAGCAACTAATTGGTTCATGCTACAAATTGATATCCAACCAAGCAATGACGAAACGACGAAACGCAACTGCATACTTGTAAAACTATCTTTCATTAATAATGGGGCCGAGTAAAAAAATCTAAACTTGGAATCTTCTGCTTTAAAGGTTTATAAAGTATGTTGGGGCAAGGCTAGAAAAATTGTTTTTGAAAGTATCAAACGCAAAAATCCTCTAAAAAAACCGACGAAGCAATTGTTTCTAAGCCTTTTTGTCTTTCAATTTGCTTTGGAATAGTCATTAAGGCTTTTCCTTGGAACAAAAGGCAAGGATAAAAAAATATTTAATGGTTTTGTTTGTCTGCAACCAGCTTCAATTGGTGGGCTCATATTGTTGACATTGCAGTCATAAATGAGGGCAATGAAACTGACGAAAAGATTTGTGCTATCGTTTTTTTTTTGTAAAAAATGAAAAATTTACGTTTAAGAACTTCTAGGGATGACGGAGTTGAAAACTTTGGGTCTATATAATATTAACGCGGATCAAAAGAGAGCGTGTGCGAAATAGCGCCACTTCAAAATAGTGCCCAATCAAAATAGAGCCAAATCATAAGAGAACGAATAAACTTTATGTATAAACTGTATAAACTGTGTATAAACTTTCTTTCAACTATGTATTTCTTGAGGCTAGGATAAAAAATAAAGCTTTTAAATATTTGAAAGACTATTTTTGGGAAAATTGTTCCATAAGCCTCTTAGAACTTTTCTTTATAAAGAATATGTTTCATATCAGGCATTGTGCCAACTGACTCAATTATCTCGTCAATGCCTATGCTCATTCATGTCCAAGGGCTCCTACAGGAAACTTTGAAAATTTTCAACTTCTGTTCATTAATACTGTTTATCAACAGTAAACCCTTTATTATTATTATTACTATAATAATACTTTGGGATTTAAAACTAAACTGTAAATTGAAAGCCGAAAATTGTCGTGTTCATGATAGTCTTACAGGGTCCACACGTTGTCTGCCGACCCTGTTGTTTGGATTTTCTGCCATAAAAGGAACCTTGGTAAAATAAGGTTTTCCTTGCCCATTACGTTTTTGTGAACTCCGTAGACATTGGCATTTAACTAAGTTGATGTGTCATGTATAAATTTCTCCCAACTAAAAATTGAGTAATTGAACTGGTGCTATTTTCGCTCTTCTTCAATACACTCTCTTTTGACCTGGCTCTAATTTGATTCACTCTCTTATGAAGCGGCTCTATTTTGATTCAATCTATTTTGTACACACTCTCTTTTGATCCGCTTTAATTTCATAGCATCCCGAAAACTTTTACTGGAAAATACGTGCATGTCGTCCATCCTTCAGGTTTTTAAGGAAAGTGAAAACGGTCTTTACTCGGGATCCGATCTTAAAATTAGAGATGGCCTGAAATTAACTTTGCTTTGATCAAAATTTCTGCGACCATTGGACGATTGGAGTTTGTCGTTCTCAACCAGTGTCAAGATGATTAGCAGAGTACACGCATGAAAATGACTGGAATTAATGAAAGAATTAGTACCGATAAGCTCAAGACTATTATTTGTTGAAGAGCACGATAATCACAAAAGAGAGCGCATGAGATCGACTTTGCTCCTTTTTCTTCTGGGTGAGAGTGGGACCTGTGTATCAAAAATGCGTACTCTTTTAGTTATAGTGCTCTTCGTTGTAGGTAAAAGCAAAGCTAGGTAGGCTCTTTTTTCTCTTACGTTTTTCTCAGTCTTGAGGCAAAGGAGGAAAGATATTTTGCTTGCAAAATGAGAAAGCGATTTGTGAATTTTTGGGTTTGCTTTTTGGGGGACTTCCTGGTCATCGAATCTTGGAAATGTATTTAAATCCAAAAAGCTTGATTTCCCTCATCAAGAGGACCTTCTTTGCTTCAAGACTGAAAAAATGTAAAGTGAAGAAGATATTTACTTGGATTTGCTTTTACGACAGAAAAAGTAGATTATATTCACATTTGATCTTCAAAAACATCACTATTTTTGTAAGTTTTGTAAATTACAAGGGCTCGAATTGAAAATGATCGATCAATCTAATTTACTGTTTTAAGAGAGAGCGACAAATATGAGGGGTTGATTTGGAGGTCATACAAGCCCAAAATAAAATAATTGCAGGAAACAAAGTTGTATTGCAACATAAACTTCTTCGACTAGTCATGAACCGGAAGTGTTATTAATCAATAATGTTGCCGTGAAGGTATGATTAAGTCAATCTACGGCAATCTGCCTGAAGAAACTGTCTCATATCGTGAAATTTTCGAAAGCACCCCCTTTCGGACAAAGCTTCCCAACTAAATGAACCACGTAAACTAATCCCCCTATGTGCTATCGATCCCATCATTTTTTTTAAATCTAGACTTTCGGCTACTCATTTACCATGGCCGTAAGAGAGTTGTCCAAGGTGGACTTGACGGTGACGCCCTCTTTGTTGACGACCACCACGCCCGCGATATGCTTGATATCCGAGATTCGTCGGAGGATCTCGTCCAAGTCATGAGTGATGGGAAGCTCATTCGTGGCCATTGTAAGGAAGAATTGCAGAGCTTGTGGTTCTCAAAGCTCGAATTTAGCATTCAAAAGTGGACCTTACTGATTGGCCTTCACGCTAAAGTTGATCCTCGTGGTCCGATGAGTGGTGGACGACAGAAGGCTCAAGGAGATTAGTCCGGAAAACCTTTCAGCACCTTCAAACCATCCAATTCGTCTTAAAGTCACTTTCAAATTCTCTAGAGAATTCCAGGATTTCCTTCATCGCACACGTTCCAAGGTCCACAGAGCAAGGAAGAAGGAGGTGGAACAAGAAGAATAAGCCTGAAGGTGTCAGAAGTTGAGCTGAAGGTCACCACTGGTCGTTTTGACAACTCACATTTTGTCCTTAAGATAACCACCGGGATTTGTACGCCTTGGTAAAGGGGACAAATTTCAATTTTTACTTGAACTCGGCCATTGGCTTCTGATCAGCAACAGATGAACTATCTTCAAGCTTCGAACATGGAACATTCCAGCAAGGCTCTTGATAACACGCAAATATTGGGAAAGGGACCACTGTCTACTGACTGTTTCGACGATTGTCCAAGGGCTGTTAAATTGATTTTTATACCTAAACAAGGCTGTCTCAAGGGCGGTCCGATTGATCTCAATTCCAAACGTTCAGTTATGATGACGAAATCAGGTCCCAGTTTCACCCTTCTTCAAAGGAATGGGAACGCTTTGAGAGTGGAACAACTTATGAACAACAAGGGCAAAGTTGCCTCGATTGCTCAATATAAACGGACATGGATGGGCCCACGCAATCGTTTGTCTTGATTTTGATAGACTCAGAAGTATCCAAACACTCAATATTACTTTGATTTTCAAGTTTATATAAGAATATGATATTTTAGGGACCACTGAAGGTCACTGAAGGTGAAGGCGTGTATTGATCCACGGAATCTTCCCCCTCTTGTGCCCAAGTATGACTAAGTGGGTATTGATTAAACAAAGGCTGTTGTGCCAAATTAGGGCCATCTTTGCTTTTACCGTATTTCCGGTTACACCGTGTATTGATTCCCCCTTGAGACGTGGCCTGAAAATGATTTTCCAACCGAGTCATCAAAGTTGGGACTTGGCGCTGAAATGAGTCAGTTAAGTTGGAAAGTGAATGAAAACGACAAGAGGGAAAGGAACGTTCATTCGTTTGGTGATAAGGACACATTGCTGTCTTTGACTTGACATCTCTCAAGATGATAAACCTCATATCTAAGAAAACATTTCCATATTCAATTAAGACAGAGTCGACAGCTCAAAAACGAGTCAACGAAGAAGTCAGGTGTTCATATTTCATCTGTGGGTTCCGTTGGTGCTTGGAATGATTTGATTGCAATTCAAGACGGAGCTTTAATTTAGTAGTGATCGTAGGCATTGAAATTTCTCCGTGTCTGTACTTAATATCTTAAACGTGATTGTAGTTTTTCCTTAAAAAAACATTCTGTGTCTGCTATATTCAATTAAAGAAAATGAGGCCTTGGAAAGTGAAAAATTTGATCGAATTTTGAAGTGATTCTGCATTGAAACTAGTTGTAAATGTTTAAGACGACCAGATACTAAAGGACATCACAATGCGTTGACCGTTTTATTCAAAGATTTTCTTCAGAGTCACACAAAGTCTCTTCAGGCAAAAGATATGGCAAAGTTTATTCTTGTTAGATCACTTCAAATACATTATTCATTTTATCATCAGGAACATTTGTAAGTAATTTACAATGCAAATAAATATTGTGACAATATGAGTAATAGACATGCAAAAGAGGAAATTCCTATGGGTGAAATAATTTCCTTGTAGTTACAATGAGTGCATAGGTGTTAAATTTGAGTTCAAAAAAGTAAATACATATGATTACATCAAAAGTCTAAAATTATAATTTGAAAAAATGCCAATTTATGACCAATTCTAAAAGGACGCTACAAGAATGTTGTTGAGCTCTGTGGTTGTGGAAATGTCCGCAAGTTAGCTGCTTTTATGTCAGAATGCCTCTGAGAGTAATCAAATCTTCATCAAACGTTAGTAAATTGTTAGAAAAAAGACAATAGTAGGTAGCATACAGCAAGTATAGATGGACCCTCAGTTCTTCAATGAAACTCAAAACCAAACCAATTTGTTGCCGCAGAACAGAATTGGTGCAACATTTGATGAGAATGGAGAGGTATACATGCTTGTCCTAGAAAATAATCTTAAAGAAAAAATGGTCAAACAGTCTCAATGGATTCCAATGGCGCCAAAAAAAGTGACAAAATCCCTTGGATTTAGAAATCAAATTGAAAAAAGACGACTTTTCCAAAGTTGACCACAAATTAAAAAGTAAACTTTTCATCAAATTGTTTCATCCTACTAGAGATGCAAAAAAGCAACTAAAACAACAACTTTTCATATCCTTGCTCAGGCTGACGAAAAGAAAAAGAAAACACTTGTAAAAATATGAATGCTAAAGAACGCATCATTTTAGCAAAGATTTTGGAATCTGTTAGGTTAGTTTAAAAGGGCAAATGCAGACCATTTTGCAGTGTTGTGGAAGGGGAAAAATTATTGGTACAACAAAATTAGTTGTTGTTGCAATAAGAATAACAGTGAAAAACATGTTCAGTATAAATTAACCAGGGATGGGCAAAATCGGACGAAAAACAACACAAATAGGAAAAATACTTTGTTGAAAGATCGAAAAGCAACACACTGCTGCTTTTCTAAAAATGCTAGGGTGACTAAGGAAAGATGTAAATTTTGGATTTTCCAAATTTAGACAAACCAACAAACAAATGTTTTTTTGGAAGGAGGCGTGGTATCGTGCTAAGTGCAATGTTCTACAATGATTGAGGTCCCAGCTTCGATCCATTCTCCAAAAAACTTTTAGACCCTAATCCAAACCCTGAGAAAACCTTTCTCATACCCAAAACGAAATATTTTCCGAGAAAAGATAATGTGACGATTGGGCGAGGATCAAATCTCCGACCCTTCAACCAAATTAACCGTTAAAAATTTCGTTGTATGATTAAGTGTCTAAAAGTTTCCTTGAGAGAGGTCGGAAAGGAAAATTTAACTTGGAACATCCCTATCATGTAAAACCTCCCAAACAATACAGAGTGCGGCAATGAATTTTCTGCCGAGCGAAACAAGCTGCATTTCATCTAAAATCATGATTTCATAGCTGTGTCAATTTCGTGAACCAAACTTTTTTTGTAAATGTTACAGTTTCGTAGCAGGAGATGAAAAAAAAAAACATATTTTTGGTCCATACGAAATCTGAGAGGAAGTCTTTGGTTTTTCTGTTTATATCGTGTGCAAAATCAGGGTAACCAAAAACGAAAACCGAAAAAACAAGACAAAAAACATCTTCAAGGTTGGAAGATGATGTAATTTCCACCTTTTCCAGACTTTCTTTTGGGTTCTCTACCTTCAATTTTAGTTGCTCTGATTTTGAGCACATCATGAACAAGAAACCGGACAATTTGTCCAGGCGTCTTTGATTCATTCAGTTAAAATGTTGAGCAAATTTTCCAACATGATTGCACTTACACAAAAAGAAAAACTTCGTTCTCTCAACATTACTGGAAGAAAAGTAGAGCTATTAAAATGTTTTTGATGACACACAACTCGTCTTGTTTGGCGGAAAAAATAGATTTCGACGGGATGGAAATATTTGTTTGCTCACTCTGTAGTCACTACACCGCACGTTACATCATTATCTTTTTGAGTTGTTTCTTCTACCAAAACATCTTCTTCCTCAATCCTTTCAAGTGGAGAAGGTTGTGAGCTATAATCGGGGTCATTTTGAAATGATTCTTCGAAATGTAAATCTTTTCTTGAAATTTTCCGAGAAACAGAGCGCACCACGCAATTGACTCTGTAACAAATCACAACGACAATCCCCAAAATAATTCCCAATATGGCCAAACCCACACTGATGAAAGCCACCGCTGAAGTTTTATAGCACTTATTATGCAAGCAATAAATCTGTTGCACCGCCATTCCTTTGCCAATTTTCGGTTCTTCTTCGGGCTTTGTCAAGTTAGTCACAAGATTTTCCAAAATCGTTTTTTGGGATTTTAATACTTCCAATTCCGAAGTAAGAGAAGACGCTTGGTTTGTCTTCTCTTCTAGGTCAAGTTTAAGTTCTCTAATTTCAGTGAGAGCGACTTTAATATCTTTACACTGAAAAGGTGGAACCGTCGTGGCAAAATCCCACAATTCTTGAGTGTACTTTTGGAACATGTTCAATTCTGTCTCATGATTTGGATCGTAGTACGAGTCAATAAACACTGCAGGGATGTCTACTGTGACACCATATTCGTCGTGCATAAGCTTGTTAAATTCGGCTTTCCAATGTTCTCGCGTCAGTTTTGGCACTGAATCTTCTCTAAGTTGTCGACTACGCTCATGAAAGTTCCAATGAGTGGCCTCTAAGATGACATTACTCCAGAATTGATCACCAAACATCCTTTGAAATAGGTTGATCATGCTCCTAAGAGCGGCTGACATCCGGTTGTCTTGCTGTTTAAAGGCTATCACAAAAGCATGAATGTATTTGATCTCGTCTTTAACCACGTTCACCAAGTTGTTGATGGTTTCTTCCTCTTCCAGAAGATCATTGCCAAATCCGGGAGTGTCAATAATGGTCACCCTGGGATTTTGAGGATCGCCCAACCAGTTTCCTGTATCTGGACAGGTTTTTTTGGTAACTGAACTTTGATGATTGGTGAGGCCCATAACTTTGAAGCAGTTATGCTTGTGATTGGTTCCATTAAAGTTTCTGTCACGCCCTAAAAGAACGTTGCCTAAACTGGACTTGCCCACACCTGTGGCTCCAATGATGATTATGCGAGGATCTGGATATTGGTTTTGGTTAGGTACGCTTTTAGAAGCCAAAATATTATTTGAAAGGGAGACACAAATGACAAGAATACGATATATACCGGCTTTAAAAGCCATGATTACTGGAAAAACTTTGACGACTTTTGCACTGCTTATCTTTAAACCAGTGTTGTCAACATTTCGTGAATTTTGTTTCCAAAATAAATTAAATTTTGCCAGAAGCATCCAAAGGGCTCTGTTTTTTTAGGACGGAAGTGAACATTACTTTCTAAAGTTAAACAATGTTTATCAAGTTATATCTTTCGCAAATAGTGGATTGGTTGGTTTTGAATTGGTCGTTGTTGTGAGCGACAAAGGGTTACCAACCAGTCTCTCGAGAATGAATAAAAGCAGAACCCACGACCACACTGCAACTGAATTTTTACGCACGATAGATCCGTAAATTATGCCATAAACTTGAAATATGGTAGGTTTGATTTTATTCCTCAATGCTGACACGATAGAGGAGATTAAGCAATATCTTGCAGAGGGCTGAGACGCTTCATATTTTTACTCTCAGATGTTTGTTCTTACGCCCAAACTAAAAAGTGCAAATGAGGTGTCCATATTAAAAAAAATGCCCAAAATTTGAATAAAGTGGCATCGTGGCACTCAAAATGGCCACGCGTTTTCAAATATTGACAGCACAATCACACTTCCTCACCACTCATCATGAGACCAAAATTTGGAATTTACTTAGTGACTCTTCCAAAGTCAAACTCAATAATATTGACAAAGGGCTCAATTGATAACGTTTTGTCTCTACAATAGAAGTGGTGGGATCGACAGAAACTTGGGGTTTGGAATTTGTCCTCTTGAGCATACCAAAACTTAAGTCATTTCGAACGATGGAGTTCAAAAATCATACTTGTTCTTAGGAAAACCGTGCTGTTCCTGGGAATCTGTAAGATTTGTCGGCAAATATGGCTGAGAGAATTTTCAAAATGAGGCATTTAAGGAGTAAATCGGAACAAATTTGTCATCATCTTCATTCTTTCTATCTTCTTTTAACGTCCGATTTCCGTAGAAAAACTTGCTGATAACCTTGGCTGAGTCATTGCGACAAAAAAAACCCTCAATTTTCGTGGATATGAGGTGGACTTTGATAAGCAACTCACGATAACATCCATTCATTTTCCTTCCCCTAACCTTAGAATCAAAGTTTGGTGGGTTAAAAACAACCACTTGGTAAGACCTTTGTTACAACTCTTTCTACCCACACTCAAAGAATAAAACCAGGCGAAAAATACATAAAATAAAGGCTAAAATAATCATCGGTTTAAAAATATTTCGTGTATTGCTATCGAAAGAACAATCGAGATCAGTATTCAGCATGAAGTCCGCTACAAATATCAAAAGACGAGGCTTCTAAAAAATCGGTTGTACGTGGGTTTGTTACAACAAAACCGAAGCGAAATCCAGCATAATCAGATCAGGGTTCATGGAGGACGTGGGACAATCTGGATCCAACCACTTTCTTAGTCAACTTGTGATGTGTGAGTCTGAGGGAGTCTTTGACACTTATCCACCCTCGTTTGCATTGTTGGGTTTGTTGTTGTCCATCCGCGTTATTCCCCCAAGCATTCATTCATTTAGTAGTAGTAAAAATAGGGCCCTTCATTGTGACTCAGAGGGGCTTGAGTAGGTAACACCATGGAGGTGGGCGGCGCCCTGGCTTGCACTGACACCAAGTGTTCTCGATTGGCCAGGACACCCGCCTCTAATCCGCCCCCTCCTGGCCCTGGCCGTCCGGCCACGCCATTGGAGGCCAGGGTCAGGTTCAAGTTTGTTGGGGGTGGTGGAGGGTGATGCATTTGAGCCACACTCACAATGGGCGAAGACGCTGAGGAAGCCACGAGGGAGTCATCCATGAGCATGGGGGAAGAACCTGGATAGAAGAAGGCGCACTGTCACATCATCGTCTCCAGTGGGCCCCCGCCATTGGCGGGCATGTAGTGGACGTTGCCGTTGAGTTGGTCGTCACAACGAATCACATCGGTGGACAAGTCCCCGGGTTGAACGACTGAGTCCCGTCGAGCATTGGGCGACACTGCTACCACAGAGTCGTATTTGTGGCTGTTGAACCCGCCCGAGTCCGAATTGGAGAGTAGAGACGAGTCGTGACGCTGGAGTTCGCCATGTTTGGCACTAGTGTGAATTGGTGGGGGCGTCTCGTCGACACTATAGCTGTAATACTTGTCCTCGGGACTGCACTGGTTTCGGAACCAGGCCACAGCCACGATTCCAATGAGGATGCCGAGGACGCAGATCCCGATACCAAAGAGAGCGAACTCCGTGGGCGTGTAGCACTTGTTGGACCAACAATACTGGTTCTGAAGACTGGCAGGGTAGAGTGTGGGAGCGGGGGTGGTCAATCCGGCTCTTTGGAGAGTCCGGTTGAGCACGTAGTTAGACTCCAAGAGATCTTGGATGGTCTTGATTTGCTCTCGTTTGTTGTTCTCCAACTCGTAGATGTCGTTCTGGAGCTGACGGATCTCTGTGAGTGCGATTTTGATGTCTTTACATTCGAACGGGTTTCGACTTTGGGCAAATTGGAAGAGGGTGTCGGTGTTGGCCTTGAATTTGGCTACTTCCGACGGGTTGTGAGGATCGTAGAAGGTATCAATGAACACAGCATTCAGTGGCTTTTTCAATCCGTATTCATTACGGAAGAGTCGGTTGAATTCTCGGGACCAATGTTCCTCGGTGAGTCGAGGCTCGGAAGAATCTCGGATCTCCACGTTTTTAGGATGGTAGTTCCAATGGGTGGCCTCCAAGATGGCGTTTTCCCAGAAACCATCGCCAAACATCTTTTGGAACAAGCCAATCATGCTCCGAAGGGAAGCCGTCATGCGGTTGTCTTGTTGCTTGAACGCAATCACAAACGCATGGATAAATTTGATCTCGTCCTTCAGGACGTTCACGAGACCTTCAATGGTCTTCTCCTCTTCAATGAGATTGTTCCCAAAGCCGGGGGTGTCGATCACCGTGAACAACGGTGCCGATAGATTCCCCAGCCAATGGCCCGCATCCGGGCAAGTCTTTTTAGTCACGGACGAACCGTGATTATTGAGTCCCATGACCTTGAAACACCCATCCAAGTGTCCTCGGCCATCGTAGTTCTTGTCGCGGCCGAGAAGAACATTGGCCAAACTTGATTTGCCCACACCAGTGGCACCAAGGATCACAATCCTTGGACTTTGGTACAGATGCTCATTCGTGACTTCTACTTGACGTCGAGGAGAGTCATATTCAAACGAGTTTCCCACATAAGACGAGCAAAGCCCGAAAAAAAGGCTCAAAGGCAAAACGGACCGGAAGCTGGGAGTCATCCTCGCGGAAATTCTGCCGACTAACCTGGAAACGGGAACGGAAAATGAAGGTTATACAACAGTATTCTCGTCTTTTACCTCCTCAAAAGTCACTACTTGTCTGAAATTCGAACTCCCGGGAGGGATAGTTGTAATCTGTTGCGTTGCACATTCAAAAGGAACACAAATTCCATCATGTCCTAGTCTTCAAACACCATCCAATGTTTGTTCCATTCCTAACCCATCCACTTGTAACAAAGAAGAAGATCCCTTTGTACTTATGTACTAACTGCATAAAAGAGGGTGAAGGTGCTCGATAGGACGTTAGAAAGAGAGTGAGAGGGTGCTAGTTCACATATGACTTGGCAACAACCAAAAATTCTTCTTTCTTTCCAACTTTGGACGAGTAAAAAAGACTCCCTTTCTCTTGAGTTCCATCAATGAGAGCAACGTAAAGAGGGTTGTGGGTTCCATGGAACATGGATGGGGTGGAAATACAAGAAATCTTTTGCAAAGAATCTCAGAAATGTTTCCACTCGGTGAGCAATTGGAAACAATAAACGGCAGACCAACTGTCTGAAAATTCGTCTCAAATGGAATTGCATTCCATATGGATCAACAGATCTTACAGGACAAAAATTACATCTCATCCATGGTATCCCCAAAGTAAAAATAACAGATAACACCAACTCAATCTAAGCCTTAAGAAAAGTGTAATGCATTCGTAGATTTCTCTCGCATCCGGGGTAAAATAATTTGCTGCACACATCCACGGTTTTGTTAGTGAACAACCAACAGCTTTTGGCAATGAACCACGGACCACAGAGCCTCGAACGAGACCCTATTTTCTTGAAATGCACTTTCAAGAGGCCAAGAGAAGGTGTGCATCTATCTCGTGGCGAGTTTCGTTCCAATGCTCTTCGTTGGCTCTTACTTCATTCATAATGTAATGAATACTCTCGTCGAGGCGAGTGTGGACAACAAGTAAAGGCTAAGAAGCTAAGGCTGAGGGGAGGAGGCACGAAATTGGGACAATAAATGTCCTCTGGGGATGGTTGTTATTGTTTAGCAGATGGGGATTTGGTTCACGTTATGGTGATAAGGCGATCCATTTGAGAGAGGTGGCACAGAATATTCTCCTTCTTAGCTTCCTTGGGCTGTAAATAGCCTCATTATGAGACACTTCGTCTAAAGAACAGGGTGATGAGCATGCATCTTAGGTTATACCTGGTTGTGTTTGTGTTTACCCGTGTGTGAACACAAAAATATAAGTTTTCTTGATTTTGCTAGTCATTCTTGCTGTAATGTGTGGGTAAAGGCAAACGAAAATCAATGGCATAGCTCAGTGGTTGGCAACCACTTTTGGGTCAAGGCCTACAAATTTATGTTTTCAGGAGCCCACCAAAGAGACGTTGGTTAGGTTCAGGGGCCCCCAAATTAACGATTAAAGAGCTTTGGGCCCACGAGTACAGTACTATGGATGTCTCACGGGCCCACTATTTTGGACTTTCCCTTCAGCTCCTGGGCCCACCAAAGACCTGGGGCCCACATATGGGTCACGGCCCACCGGTTGCCGACCCCTGGTATAGCTGATACATAAAACAAACTCAGCTAATAACAGATGTAAGCATCAATACACAATACTCTTTATTCTTTATTACCAAAAAAACCGCAATTAGTGCTTTTCTTCATTTCTATAAAAAACACATCCATTTGTTTCGCCAATTGAATTTACCGTGTTTGTTTGGAATACTATTCGCCCGATGTTTTCTTTCCAATGGCAAAAAACTTTTGTCCCACCCTGTAAATTCTGTCTTGAAGAGAGAGAGAATGAGCCATTGCCCGAAGCCGAGTTTATTGGTGCACTTAAGGTGATGCTACTACAAGCCAGCCTAGCCAGGGATCAAGTTGGGGAATTAATGCTCACGCAATGTATGCGCACTACCCCCTGGATCCTCTATTCCTGGCTGTCCCTTTGGAACAGCATGATGTGCTGTACTAGCCAGACATGGAACATGGATCGAGAAGGCGAGAAGACCCAAGAGGGTGAAAATTTCGAGTAGGGATCGCCAGCATTTTGTGTTCAAGAAGACGAGAGGGGGATGATTTTGGCCAATAGCATGGAAAAAAGCAAACGGATGGGATGAATGAATGAAGGGCCCTTGAAGAGGGGTGGGAATACCACTTGAATGAGAAGTGATCTGTCTAGAGAATTAGACAAATGTGACAACTTGGGTTTAGCCCAGGAATTTGCTCATGACTCTGTAAGACCGGGGATCTGAATGAAAGAGGGTCGGTCCAAGACGAACCACGGGATCCCTTACAAAAGAAGCTAGACCAATTGTTAGACTTCAGACTTTTTGTTGTCTGGATTCTCTTCAAAGACCAAAAGGGATGATATTGCAAACCGCAGAGGGTGCTTCAATGATTCTCATCTAACAGAATGAAGAAGAGATTTTTGGCGTGCAAATATCGAAAACGGAGTAAACAAAAGAGGCTCATTATATCAAACGATATTATTGATCGATTCATTTATCATCACTTCAACTTTTAGAGATGAAATTTGACGTCATTGGAAAGAATTGAAGCCTGACGAATCCTCACAAGGAATCTCGTTAACTTGGAAATTTTCAGCCTTAAATAATAAGTTTTTCAGACAACTCGCAAATTTTTTTTTTTGAATTATTGGTATGAATCAGACATGATATTGAATTCAATTGATTTCATCTATTCGAAATTGAGTTCAATAATTACATGGAAAAAACACGTCGAGTCGTGATTATGAGAGAGTAAATTTGGGAATGCCATCCGCATCAGTCAAATCCTATTGGAACGACGTGTATTTTCGGCATGATAAAATTATTACAAGCATTAAAATCGTTCCAGCCGATTTTTCTGAAAAGTTCACTGTATGTTTGAAATGGTAAAAACAGTTCTTCTCTTTCAGGAATTTTGCTGACGTAGACATCTAGAGACACTAAACGGAAGGACAAGGCCCAAATTGTGCGGCCTTTTCCCCTCAAGGCCTACCATGGATAATCGTGTACTTGATTTAGTTCCCACTTGAAAGGGAAAAATGGGCAGATCCAGAGGCGTTCGCTTTTTCTCCACACCCAAGCTCGTTTTAGTGCTTGCTTGGATGATTCCTCCCCTCTTTGAATTATTGATGGCACTCATTGTAGCCAGACGCACAACTTTGTATGTACACACATATTTTTTGATCCACCGCATTTATTCGCCAAAAAACGTGCCCAAAGAGGGTCAATTGAGCTTCGTAATAACGGAGAACCTTCACGGTGAATTAATCATTGGCTCACAATGGATTACAAAAGTGGGAACACGAGTGTTAATATTGGCTCTCATTGGGAGAAAGCTATTAGCTGAACAATTCAAAGTGAAATGTTGAAACTTTTAATTAGTTCCTATCAAACTGTTTGACCTGCTAGAAAATCGATCTGAAATCGGGAAATGAAGACCACTGTCAAGAATTGGTCGCACTTGAACACACAGCAGTTTTTGTTTTATGAGCGCGTAATGTGATGGTAATGGGTGTTGTCTGGAGCAACTCATATTTCATAAGGGATATAATGTTCCATCACAACCAGATTAGCCGCTCTTCTCCCGTCTTGTTCCCTATCTATAAACGAGAGCAAGACACTCAAAGTGTGTGTGTGCCTGTCCAATTTGGTGGGAAACGATTAGATTGTGCGAAAGTTTCTCCATAAATTATGCTCCATGGATCAACGTCCCCCTCATTTGGAGTAAAATCGCCGAATTACCTTCTCCCCTTCCTCTTTTGCGTTATTATCATCAAAAGAAGAAGAGGAACAAGGCCATTTTGGATTAGCGGACAATTCGGTGTCATTAGACCGTTCAATGGCATTCTAGAATGAGAACCGCCCATACCTAAGGGAAGTTTATGGTTGATCTAACCACACAATAAAGTTGGTTAGATACAAAGGGACTGATTTATTGGCACAACTTGTTTCTTGGGACCTTTTATATGGAAATAATGGAAAGTTTGGCTTTGAACTAGGACATTAGTTTATTTATGAATGCCATTTGACAGCAACAAGCCATACTTCGGATCAATTTGTAAAAGACAAATGTTCTTTTTTAAGTTCAAATGGGACCACTGTCAAGCACCTTTATTTTAGTTTCCTCTTGTAAGACATTAGGCTTCTAACCTGTCCTGCGGCAAAGTAGTCCTGGCTAATTCCCGTTTCAGGCCTGAACTTGACTTGTAAAGATAATAAACGGAACATGAGCTTGTTCCCAATTGGAGGAATTGCAGTTTGGAAAGGGGAGAGGATCAGTGTGTTCCAACTACTACAAACACATTCTCAGAAAAGAACCACTACTAACCTAACCACAGATGGAACTCGCATCTCCCCCAATTCTCCCAAAAACACGCCATGAGTCTTGTAGCCTTGAGGCTTCTCATGAAACTACTTTTATAGGATGATCAGGAAAGACCCATTTCCTCGTTTTGTCTTAACCAATGTGCTCTCAAATCGAAATTTCAATCCTTCTCCCAAGGGCGTAGCTGGCGGGAACAAATGTTTATCCTTCATAGGGAGGCATTCTCAATTTCCACACGTCTTGATAGATAGATAAATAGATACACATGCATGCAAGCTAGGCGGAATTAGGGCAAACACGCATGGATGTAGGAAGCAAGGCCGGGATTTTATTGTCTATTTTCTACGGCACCATTTCGGTTTTCAGCGGAACAAAAGATGAATCAAGAGGAGTGAAAAGAGAGCAAATTTCCGATATTGGATCATTGGCAAAGATCGAGCATGAAGAGGTGGAGGATTCGGCAAACTTGTGGTTTCACTTCTATGGGATAGAGCCAAGTCAAATTAGGGTGTGGACTTGCACGCACACAAATATTTTCATTCTCCGCAAATAAGCATTGATTTCACTCGTAAATAAATAAGTACTTTCTCACAGAGTTACACACAAACCCTTTAAAGATTGAAAATAAAGGGCCTCTTGTAACCCAAATTTAGGCAACGGGATAAATAATTCTCATTTTTTTCCCTTCGCAAGCACCTTTTTTAAAATAAAGTGCCAGTCAAGAGCAGGTGTTAATTAGCTTTTGGACAATTTCTTGTGCGTGTGGCCACTTGTGAACATCACATCAAACAACTGAAGTGAGAAATGAGGAAGCTTCCTATTTTCAGGGTGGATTTGAAGGCCGTTCGTTATTTGAGTGTGGTGTGTCAGAAGAAGGGAGTTTCTTATTGAAAAATTGTCCCTAATTTGTGGGTTCAAGCGACTCAAGTCCCACGGGAACGATTGGTCAAGAGCCAAGTAGTCCGCGAGGCATTGTTAAGAATCTGATTTTGACATTACCTTTGAGAGTTAGGAGTTCTCTCAAAAGTTTCGTTTTTCTAAGGAGTGGAAAAGTGTTCCATATCCATAGGGAGCCAATTACTCTCTCCGCAAAGGAAGAAAGTTGTAGTTGTGCAGACCTGTTCCACTCATTCTTCTTTCACATACTTCTTCAACCAGGAATAAGCAACCTGCATTTTTGGGATCTTGTTCCAAAGCCTTGATAATCTAGTAGTAACCGCCCAAGGTCGTTTACCTCAAATATTGTAACTAGGGATGAAGAGGACCCTTACTTGCAAATTAAAGTTATGCCAAAAAGGCAACATTGATGGTAAATAAAAAATGAACACTTCTATTCATGTCATCAACAACACATGACAAAAATAAAATGACAAGTACTTTTCCACATCTGAATTTACCACAATACGATACACAATTGGAATGAAACTATTTCTTCACTCTTCATTCCTCTTCAACAAGAGATGAACGAGTTCAACAAGAATCGCCCATCCCTAGTCTCTTATTCTTATTACCTTGGTGAAGCAGAATGGATCGGGTCATGAAAAGTTTCCTTTGTTGCTTGGCCTAATTATTTTCTGATATCTGCCAGATATAAGCTGTTCATACTAACCATCACAAATGGTCAAATCAGAGGGAAAGTCATAAAGCTGCCACCAAAGCTCCTTCTTTGAACAACACACATTGGATTTTGGGCTCATGGAATGGGTTCTTTGGAATAACCATGAATACCTCGAAGCCTCCTTTGAGTCAGGTTTCAAAGAAACCTTGCGACTGTCACGACTTGACTCGATTTGATTCACTTTCCAATGCATTAACAAGTAGAGTGGATCTTGTCGTCTGCCAAATGCAGATTGAGCCCATTGCCATCCAAGAGCACTGTAAATCTTTCCACAGGTGGCCTTGAAGGTCGATGACCAAGGCTGCTCACATAGAAGGTGTCTAAAGAAGCGATCACCTTTGATTCCTCAGGAGAGAGAGAGAGAGAGAGATAATCAAGCTCGTACTAACGAATCATTGGGCTTTCCATCCTTGGCATCGGAACAGTCTGATTCTTGTGTGCACTACATGTTGCACTAATTGTCAGTGATAAGCCCGCACATTATTTCCATTCCCACAAGTAATTGTATTCCATTAGCCAAGGTAGGATGTTGTACGTCTGACTACTGTCAATGGATCTTTCAAGTTTAAGTGCCTGAGAGCGTGAAGGACGACGAACGACCCTGAAAGATGTTGTTGATAGGAAGAGCTCTCGATTGAAGATCCCATATTCAAAACTTCCGCGAAGGGAAAATGTGAGTGGTTGGTTGCTTTGCTGACTTGAGAGAGTCATCTTTGTCTTGGAGTGTCAAGTTAAAAAGAGATCGGATCAGGGTTGGTCAAGAAGTTTTCTCACCAAATTCGGTCTCTCCAATTTTAAGAAATGATGCAAAAACCATTAACAGTCAAAATTTTACGCGTAAATGGTCTTGGCGAATAACTGACGTTTTCCCCTTAAAAAACTCAAAAAAGGTTAAGTCAAGTATGTAAGGACTCAGCGGTTGAGGATATTTGTAGTTTTTGGTTTGAAATAAAAAGTTTACAATGGATACCAAAAATACAGCTAGACATATTAGTCTTAAATTGGAGAGACTATAATGACACAGAAACAAACAATTAACATTCACCAAGTTGAATGTTGTCCAAGAATCTTAGTGCAAAAGGTACCCTGAGACCACATTTTTCCATTGAAAAACATGAAACCAACGCTGATCATGGTCAAGACAAAATTACCAAAACTTTTTTCGTGGCATTCAAGAGATATACGATCAAGAATAACAAAGCATGAAATGACAAACTTCGAAGTTTGACAAATGTCAGCATCGATACGGGAAGTCATTTGAAGAAGAAGGTATAAAATGCGAGTTTAGTCTTTGAAAACTGACTCCAAAATACTCACAAAGGCACCGATAATCAGTTTAAAGAGATGAAAGAAGAGCGTTTGAATTTAAAAATCATTCACGGCTAAAAGGCATAGTAAACCATAACCGTTTTCGCTTGTTGCGTATTTTTATCAATATCGTACAGCTGTTTTTTTCAAAAAAAAAACATAATGCGTTTTTAAACCCGATTTCAGCCCTTAGGTCATCAAAAAATTACTTGAGCCATGCTTTAAAGACATGTATTGAGAACTAATGTCCAAAATGAACAAAGTTCGAACAAAGGAACCACTTTGTCTTTGAGATGTTTCTGCAATTTTTTTCTGACTTCCTTACAATGTGCCAATTGTTCCCGTTAAATGAATCACGTTCGTCTTCTGCTTCATTTTTGTAGGTTATCCTCTAAATGTATTGTTTGAGCACCGAACCGATGGTTGCTCGTTTTGTTCCTTTTCTAGCTTGCTTTTTTGGAATCGACGAACAATGGCGAAAATAATGAGGCTCATTTTGCCAAAGAAAATAACTGGATTTACCTTCTAAATTCCGAGATACATCAAATTTGAGGGAAGGCGAGCGTGATCGTTCCATAAGATGGATTATTTTACATCAGCAACCTGAGAAAGAAAGAGAAAAGGAGTAAATCATTGACCTTGGGTTTGGATGGATCGAATGGGCAAACTCGTTTGCAATTAATCTTAAATCTTTGAACTGCCCCCCCTTTACCGAACAAAATGGGGCAATCAAGTCGCTTGAGCTCTGCCACAACAAGCAGATCATCAAAACGGACATGCGCCAAAAACTGGATTAAAAAAATGTAAATAATCGTTTTCCCACAAATTGTTCAGGGACTTCTATATTCGTGGACCAAACTTGAAAAAATTGCCTTGTCAGAATTGAATTCTATGTCAGAGCTAGATACTATGGGACCAACTTTGAACTGGTGGGGTGACTCTAGGATAACCCCTTGGTGGTTTAAGCAAACAAAAAGTTAGCATGACACATTCAACAAAATGTGTCTTTTCTTCTAATAGTTGTCGTCGTTCTCCTTTGAGAGACAGAACTCATGGTCTCAAAAAAGTGAGTTGAAGAACAAAGCCAAAAGTTGTGGCGCAATTCTAGTGTCAACTCAAATTAGATTTCGTGGTTTCGAATACTGACGAATCAACTTTTTTGAGGTTAGACTGAGACAGTAAAAAGTAAATTTGTCCGCCCTTAAGAATACTAAAATACTTTCACTTTGAAATGACCTGCTGTCTCTAAAAGTCAACAGCGGCGAACAACATTCATTGGAAATATACATTTGTTTTTGAAGGAACAAAGAACATCACGTCCCTAAATATGGCACGCTATATTGATAACTCACACAAAGAGGTCAAGCTTTCAATGTACATTCCAATGCATATCTCAAATGAATTTAAAAAGCTGTTGTAAGATATTTTGGTTTAACACTAAGGACAAATTTCAAAATAATGGAAAAGTGAATAACTGACCCAAAAATGATGAATTAATGACAAAGTATAAAGTATGCTCACTCAAAAAATATGACTAAAAAAGGTTCAATTCAAAGTCTCAAAATACCAGTATCTGTATTATCTATGGCTAAACCACTTTTGTCACACAACATCCTGATGTTGCCATGATGACGTACCGGGTGCTTCAAAAGAAACGGAACATCTAATTCTATCGTCTATAAATCGTGATTGAAACTAAATATGAACCTAACCTTCATTGGGCATGATTTGCCAAACACTTGGCTTGAAAAGTCAGGAAAAGCAATTTCACCCA
>CM021316.1:8569460-8605826 GCA_010645155.1 Tigriopus japonicus | reverse complement strand
TAAACCACTTTTGTCACACAACATCCTGTTGTTGCCATGATGACGTACCGGGTGCTTCAAAAGAAACGGAACGTCTAATTCTATCGTCTATAAATCGTGATTGAAACTATATATAAACCTAACCTTCATTAGGCATGATTTGCCAAACACTTGGCTTGAACTGTCAGGAAAAGCAATTTCACCCAAGTTCAATATTTAAGCGACGACGATTTTTCTCGTGAAGGCCCATTCCTGAAAACAGTATGCTTGTGACTCGAACTTTTTTTCTCCCTTCCGAAATTTGGCTAAAATTAAAATAAGGCGACATGAAGGGAATAAAACCATATCTGTCTGAAGAATTGTTGTTTGCCGCTTCTTTTTGAGCTTTGCACATTTTTTGTGAGATCAACCATTTCCGAGTAACGAGCATGGTTTCCTGTTCCATATCTTATGCATCACCCAGGCCATATTTTTGTGCAATTAAACAATACCACAAGTATTGATCAAACGTCTAAAAGCCAAAATATCCCGTATTCATAATGTTTAAAACTAAATTGACCACGTCAAGGTAACGTGGTGCAAGTTTCGTCTAGACATCTGCATTATGTCACATATTTATCTTTTTCAGCCGGATATAGGCCGTCCCAGGTGGGTATTATTTATGTTACATTAAAGCAGCTTTGCCTGAGGAAGGCCATAAAGGCGGTCTTCGTCCGAGAGCCTTTCTGGGGCGAAAAAATGGAAAAATGCCGATTTGGCTTCTGACACTTCAGAACCACTCGAGGCCGGATGATGTGAAGATAACTTTGAAAAATACAACATTGTACACTTACTACTTCTCTTTGAGGCTCAGAGGACGAGATTCACAAAATAAAAGCGAGTTTTTTGCGGTGGAACAGACGAAGTCAACGCCATGAACATTGAAACGAGCTCTGAAGATCAGCTTCTCTTGCTGGATCTATTTATGGATAGCCTCTAGTCACAGATTTCACAGAAATGGATATTGGGTCCTTGGGAAAAAAAATCTCCTGTCGATCCAATCCATCAGGGAGAGGTCGTTTTTTGAGATGGTAAATGGTGTGGATCTCTGGCGTTCATGTTTAAGATGGAAGTCATAATGGAATCCCGTGGGAATGAGTTCTCTTATCCTGATGAAACAAATCTCCAATTCTGATCAAAGCCCCGGATTTCCAAAGGATTATGAGGAGACAGAAATAATAACCCTCAAAGCTCAGGTGGTTCATAAAACTAATATTATAATACTAATTCTAATCTGATGAGCACCCTTCAAAGTCGACAAGAGGAAAATGTTCCACTTCATCTTGAGAGTGGAACATTGTGCATGGGAAATCAATGAGCGAGAGCTGACATATCTTTGAGTGCAAATACCATCTGTCACATTCACTTTCTTAGGGGCCAATGGAATTTTAATGACAAATTCCCTATAGGTGTACATCAACCTGTCATTCTTCCCCTCCTCTTGGGTACATATAGAGGCAAAAAAGGCCGATCGGGACTTCTCATTAAAAACATTGAGCATTCGTAAAAAAAGACATTTTGAGTTTTTGGTTTGCAAAACTCGGTACTTTCATTCTTTATGAAAGACATTAAAATCACATGGACATTTGATATTAGCTATTTTCTCTGTTTCTTTTAATCCAAATTGCAATCTAGATTAAATAAAACTTTGTGAAACGGACTGAAAATTCTAGTTGAAAAAAGGGGATTTGTTGCTTGTGATTCCCGACTCAATTTAACTTTTCAAAGCTTTCTTCCTCTTACAATCAAAACTGGGCCTTTTTAACATCTCATATAACCTCGAGCGAAGAGAAATTCCAGGGGGGAATCACATCAAGACCAACGAAACGCCGCTCTAAAGATTGATTAACAGAGGCTCTGGTCGTTCATAATTGACACCAGGTCACCTCGAAATCCATTGGTAATCCTGGTTCACAAATCCGCGAGGTCAGATCCAAGTCCAGCTAGCTAGCTTCTGTAAGAATGTGGTCCGAAAGTATCTCGGTGACTTTAGCGAGGATTTTGGATGACAGATTGACAACGTCGCGGAAAGGTGAGGAAATGAGCAGCTTGGGGTTGGATTTCCACGCTTTCTCGATCTCATTAGCGAGCACGACAAAGCGCTAACGAAAACTATCGCTCATTTGCTACCTACACTTCTCCCTTTCTTGACAATGAGGAAAAGAAGACCTCCGGAAAAATTTTCTGGACTTCAGGACCTTCAGAGTGCGAATTGGGAAATTGAAAAATAACAGATTACCAACGTCAACAAAAAGTGGTCCATCATTCAAAAGGGCTTCGTTTCAACAAACGGCCTTTTCAAATTGACTTGAACCCCATTTTATTTCCCTTCTGGTAAAATTAGGATGACAAGGAATGACAACCCGAAGTTCAACAGCTTCTTGGCTGGCAAATTTAGGTTATGATACATATTTAATGTGTTTGTCACCCAAATCCATATCGCTCCTGAGTTCTATTCTCCAACGTTGTCCATCAAGTATTCCGATGTCCTCAGAGCAAAAATCTCTCCATCAACATTGAACACGCATTGGAGGAAATTCGTAACTACGTGTTGTTCCTCGGCTAACCCAGTTTGTTGTGTACATTTCAAATATCTCTTTAACCCCCCTTCATCCTCTCTCTCTCTCTTCTTCACCCTTCTCATTGACTTTGCCCATGAATATTTCAGAGACTTCTTCACGTTCCCTCTCAGGAGTGCATTGGAACTGTGGAATGATGAGGGGGAAACCGATCTTTCCTCCCCCTTTTCCCCCTGGCTTGCATTGAAATACTTTGGAACTCAGACCAAGGCGGTGAGAGTTCAATCCCACCTTCACAGTTAGAGAGTTCAGGTGCAGCATCCTAATTCACCCTGGCTCCGCAAATTGATAGGACTTGGTTCCATTTCCGGGAACCGTCCGGGATCCCTTCTCCCTTCAAAAACACCATTAACTCTTTGGAGTTTCTTCATGGCCCAACTTGCTTGCCTGACAAATAGACTTGCCAGAGGATGTGGACAAAACCTGTTTTTCCTTATGAGTCGACGGAAGCGTAAAAGATGTGAATTGAACTGGATTTCATTGCAAATTTGGGAATGCAATCTGACATTCCTCTCATATTTTGCTTCAAGGCCGCCAGATTGAGTAGCTTTTGAGACGCATGTTTTTTGAAACTCTTTTATGCATTCGCGATCGCGAGCACCTCTCAAAATCGCGAAAGCCTGTGAATAATATTAACCACCGCTTTTTGGACTTACTCGTTTCGCCGCGTGCACTCAATCGTGAATGTCGATCAATTCGAGTGTCCAAGTAAGCAATGATTTATATCAAACTTGTCACGGTAGACCACCCATTATTATGGTTGGTCGTCAAACCTGGGCGGCTTTCTCACGTCTTTGGTGGCCGGAGCCCAAAAATTAGAACCACGTCTTCCTGGACACTCAAACCATAACACGGTTATTTTTTTCACGTTCCACCGGAAAAATGCACTCGAGAAGTAACAACTTCAACGCCGAACGAAGCCCACGAGTTTCTCAATTGGAAAGAGAAACAATGCGGAATAACACCATAATCACATGCGGTCATCCAGTCACTATAATGAACACAACAAACACAAGTCTGGCGAGCACTTGAGCAGAGCAAAGCAACAATCGTCCACAATCCTCTAAGGCTGTCACAAACTGGATAGATCAACAAGCATATATCCACTAGCAGATGGGGACGAGAGAGTGAGTAGTGAGGGTGAACGGGAACAACCAGCCACATAACGTCATCATCGCCGGTTCACTCACTCCCTCTCTCTCTCTCTTCCTCAAGTTTCTTTCTCCTCTTCACACCCACACGCGCTCGTTTCGTTTTAGCGGCCTTTGTGCGTTCGCTGGAGAGTTCCAAGCCAATTCATACGTCGAGGTTCAAGCGATCCGGTCTCGGAATTAGTTCAATGGGCATTGGAATTTTCTTTAGCGTTTGTGGCTAGTACTCGTATGGGCCGGATTATTTCAGGCTTGAACTGATTGGTCTGCTCTGCTTTTGTCCTCTTCTGAACTCGTTTTGTTGAGGATCTCGAACAAGGTCGATAGAGCAAGGCCATCAAGGGAAGGGGCCAGTGTTGGGAAATTGGTTTAATTTTCAAATGCAAAATTGGCAAATAACGCCTTTTTCAACAAAAAAAGGTAGTTTTATGTAAACGTTACATACCTGTTGCTTTTATTGTTTATTACCACTCGTTGACACCTTCTGGTGTATTAGACAGAGTTTGGTCTAAATAAATAAGAAGAAAGGGGAAGTATAAATTTTTTAATGCAAAGAACAATCAAAGCACGCCTATCTCAGACAGTTAACTTTTACCGAGCTCCATGAGTGTTCAAGGAGGGAACAACAACTAATTTATGGAACATATCACAAGCAAAACCGTATTTTTGCCATCCCTGTTTTCCCTCAAAATATGGGCACCAAGTACAAGTTGAGGCCCTAGCCAAATTAATGAACCTAGAGGACAAGTAAATCCGCGTTGAAATAGAAATTTCCTACGTGAACCTCATTCGTCGCCAAGGAACCTGCCTTTTCTTCCCTCATTTTAGAGTCCATCTTCAGTTTGTCTCTGTTTTGAGGATGTGAAGAGAAGCATCAAATAAAAGAGGACCCTCCAGTAGCTTCTTTTTTTCTTCTCCTTCTTCTTGGAAATGGCTAATCAAGCCTTCGTGACAGGGACAGAGTAGAACAAGATATGAAGATGAAGAGCAAAAGAAGAAATACACAAGACTCCCATTTGAAACTTGAATACGTCCGATGGGTCTAGTCTATCTCAGCTCTTTCTCACACACACTCTTTCTCTGCTCTATTAGGCGGAAAAGGGGTCTCTAAAAGGGTTGCTAATTTTCGACAAGAAATATTTGATGGATTGATTAGTGCTTTCCAAACTGGAAACACGTTTCATTCTCTATTCCGATTTTGAATTCTTTAGAACGAAAGGCCAGAATTTCATTTTGCTCTCATAGTCAAATCGTTCCTGTGCCCAAAACGGGCAGTAAATCTTTTGAAAGGGATAAAAAAGAGTAGAAAGGTAGCCTTTTAAGAGGTGAAGGGGAAAATTGTTATCCTCGCAAAATTCATGCTTCTCCACCCATTAAATGACATAGTAGAAAGAGCTGGATCCTCCCGGTTAGACAATGGGATCAAAACAACGCTAATGTGCACAATGAAGACATAAATTTTTGATGAGAAACTCTAGAAAAACGGCATTCCAAAACCTGCAGTAGGTTAAACAACAAGTTAGTAGATCACGATGGCTCATGGGCACAAGATGGTCAAGTCAGTAAATTAAGCTTCATCTATGAGAGTGTAAAGTTGAACCTTTCCTCCCCATTTTAGGTCCTATACAGGGTCGGCGGCCCTAGCGGAGGTAGACTCCTTCATATTTTTGTTCTAAAGACCGCAATTTTTTATAAATCATTTTCAAAGTTGTAGCTTTAGATTTACAAAACAGAGTTGTATTAAAAATTACAGAATTTGATTAAAGTATTTCACTATTGGCGCTTAGAATATGGACGAGATTATGGTGAAGGTTTGGATATTGGAACAGTTGGCATTGTGCTTTGATCTCGTCCCTCAAGGAGGAAGGGCAGAATTTTAAGGTTGAAAATGACCTGCTTAAAGACCCTATAAGTCTCAATCTTAAAAGTTGGCCAAATAAAAAATTCATTCAGCCTCAATTACGTAGACTTGAAACGCATACCGTTTGTGTGCTAAAATCCCCAAAGTCTACACTTGGCCAGTCGACCCTGTATTCCATTTTCTTTCAGAGATCTTTCAGAGATTTCTCTTCTTCCGACGAACATTTGATTCTTAAAAATCAGATTGATGTAGTATTTTATAGGATGACAGCCTTTAACATCGCAAACATGATTGAGAACACTGCAATACTGCGACCTTGAGAGACAAATTACGTGACAACTTGTGATCCAAAAAATGGCGAAATGGCGCTCCTAAAAGGGTAAATATAAGCAACAATTTTTGTTAAAATCTGGTTCCAATCTTTGGACGGCTTGCTAGGTTATTCTGAGCAACTAAAATTGTTAGTTGTGGCCTTAACCTTCAAATCAGTGCCAAAGTTGTCATTTTTAGACCTAAAAATTAACCACCTAACTTGTTATTTTAAGGTTTCCAGCAGAATTGTTTGAAATAAAATCAGTGCATTTCAACACGATTACCAACAGGTTTGAAATCTAAGGGATCGAGCCTGAGTTTTATGAACTCTCAATTTCAAAAACTGCAGGTTTATAACAACCAACCCATCGGTTATGTTCATGGTACCCAGTTTGATGGGCTCGTAAATGTCACAAGATTTTGTGCCTCAAACTACTCGAACCAAAACTTGATTGTCGCTTGAGAGAAAATCTCTGCAAACCAGAAGTCGTTTGAAAACATTGGATGTTCCGTAAAAAAGGCTTGCCGTCAGATTACTTGCTCTCATATTTGATTCTCTGTACTAGCGATATTTTCTGGCCCATGTTCGAAAATGGCAACTGCAGAAGAGTCAAAGAAGTTTGCCGAGCGTTCTCCTGCTCATGGAACTTTCATCTTTAGCACCCACTCCTCCCCCTCTCCTTCCTTCTATTGCCTCTTCACCAAAGGTGGAAATCATCATTTGAATTGTGCACAATGGAATTCATGCGCTTCTTCTCATGAGTGCACTTCACTTCCTCAGCCTCTCAAGTGAGTGACGGCCTTCTTCATGAATTTCCAGCTCTAGTTTCTTCCTCTTCTTCATCATCATCTTGAGGCCTTATTACCATTGCACACGGCAATTGCTCCCGAGACACTTTCCAATTCTTATTCGTGGCCCCCAGAAAGTTCCTCCACAGGTTCCATTTCAAACTCGGGAACAATCTTCGGAAAAGGGACTTGCAGAGTGGCAAGGAGGAAGGAAAGAAGAGCCCCAAAAAAGAAATCTGAATCATCGATTCTAATCTTGAGATCCTTTCACATTCAACTTTCACCAAGTGAGAATAAAAAGAGTTGGATATACGAGTACTACCGCCAAAAAGAAGTACTGCATATAGTGTATGTGTGGGAGTGAGTGGATAGAACCAGAGCTCTTCTCATCGTCACTCACCCGAGGGTTTCTTTCCAAACTGGTTCATCTCGGATTCATGGGAGGCAAAATTGACAAAGTGGGTTCGGTGCCCAATCCTCCACAGAGGCGTGGTAATCGCATCAACCTTGACAAAGATGGTTTTCTACCCTCAAGTGGCCTCTCTTTCAAGGCTCTGGCTTTCAGACAGACGCACAGAGAGAGTGAAAAAGAGCCACCGCAATTTGATGATGGTAAAGTCAGGGAAAAAGGAGACTTACTGCCGTCTTTTTTTCTGCAAGAGGTCCAACATCGAATTCTAAACGGATGATCTTTAGTTTTCTAATAAAAAGAATCGCAACAATAGTCAACTATAGGTTAACCATTAAGGATAAATAGAGCGTTTATAGTTTCACTATCATGTCTCTACAACATAATGATTGGAAAGGTTGCCAAATGAAATGGTCTCACGCTTATATACATATTTTACTCGAGTTCTTACGACATCATTGTTCTTGCATGAACACTTGGCAAATATTTAATATCCATTTTTGATTCCAAATCTTGGACAAAAATTGGAAACTCTGGTTCCATCGTTCAAATATACAATAAGCTTATTCTCTCTCATTTCATATTCGGATTTGGAACCACGAAGGCCACGAGCCTTTCAACTATGTATGTTGAAATCAGCAAACTCGCTCTTCTTTTGCAACGGCCGGCAAATTATTGGCCAACCCTTACAATCGCATTACAAATAAGTATCTCGTCTTCCCGGAAGCTATCGACTACTACTTCAATATAAAAAAAACACATTTCGTCAACCTACTGGCTTCAATTCAATCAACCTCAGAGTCTCCTAGTGCCTTTTTCCTGAAGGTCAATTTCGCAAACTAGCTTCCTATTGATTGTGGGCTTTGTCCCTCGAGTTCAAACGAGTTCGCGAGCCAAGAGGGGACTTCTCAAATGGCGGGTTGTTTTCGGCTCAGATTGATAGTTCTCCTCCCCTTTGGACAACGGTGTGAGGACAGGTATTTATTTTGTTCCTTGTTCCCATCTCACTCACCCTCAAGGGTCTTCTTCACCACCGAGTAAAGTAGAAGAAAAAAGGGAACGAAATGTCTCGCAAGTGCCAAGTAGGGGGAAGAAAACAAAAGGGGAAACAACTAATCAAGATGGGGGGTTGTAAACAAGATTATGGGGAGTCCCAAAAGGCAATCCTCGCGGGTACCAAGTGCCTTCATTCTACGTGCAAAAGGACAAGTTTCATGGGCTCTCCTAGAGGGAATTTCTTTCACGTTCCGCCATATTTGACTGCAGGGGGTTGACATTTGGTTCTTGGAAGTCACATGACATGTGATAAAATAAAAAGAACACCCACCCACCCACATATCCATGGATGGGTTGTTAAATGGGGAGCTAATTAAATTTATAGGGGTGTTTGGAGGCTCAAACACGACACTATTCTTCAATTAGACTCTGGTACAATCCCCTCAAACTCCAAAACCACCCTAAACCTTCAAGACATGACTTGTGTTGGCGTTTTGAGCAGGGAAAACAAATTTTGTAAACGATTCATCTCGGTTTACCAGACTTTTTCCGCTTTTTTTCTGCAGTGACCCCGTTTTGAGAGGACAGGCAATTTTTTCGTGGACTACATTCAGAAAACTGTCAACCCCCAAGACTCATCATTTGAACAAAGTATTCAAGTCATCCACCCTCTCTGACGCGAATCGGTCGCTTTCAAGAGGAAAGAAAGTCTCATACTTTCATCTCGAGATCGAGAAAGGTGGTGCACTTTCTCACTTTTCTATTTTCCCGGAGGCTCTTGAGCTTAGTATCTTTAGGGCGAAAGATAGTTCTCCGCAATTTATCTCGACCTTTTATCCATAAACTAATAATTGCCAGCGCATTTTTTGCTGGGTTCATAATGCTGCCTCAAAGGTTAGGGAATTATTTGCAAGACGTGTACTTTAGATAAATTGGGCCAATCTTAAAGAATTGAGGAAAATCCTGCATGTCCTTGCTGAAGAGTTTTTGAGACGAATCGAATAGAATTCAGTTTTGATGATGTTTGACGTCGTTCCACCAGAACTCGATTCCGATCGAAAATGGAAATGTATCGGCTTCGAATAAAAACACATGCTGGAAAATCACAGTCAAAGTTATTGCAGGCTTTCGAAACCGACTCAAGACTCTTTCACATAGCTGTCTGTCAAAGAGACCTGCCCCTGTTCGTTGAGAACATAAACACAATGTCGGCTATACTTTCTGTCCCACGTACCCTCTTGATTTAACCCCATTTAAGTTCGAGAACAATCACAAATAAGCACATGTTCCACTCTTGAAAAAGATCGGAGAAAGAGGGATCATTTTCACATTAGGGACTTGCGTCATTACTCTTCAATGTGAATGCAAATGTTGGTGGTGTTTACAATGAGGGTATCGTGGATGTCAAGACAACTGAAAAGTATTGTATGACTTATTCAAGTCTCAAATGTGCTTAGGCATCAAATTTGGAATTGATCTATAATAAATCCGTCCTTAAATACCGAAAGCATAAGGCTAAAAAAGTTTGACAAACCTTAAACTCTTCTTGAAATGGGAGGTGTTTTTTCCTAACTCCACTTTCATTGACCTTGGACATTCCCTGTCAAAATGATCCAGATGGACGGAAGGTCAAAAAGAGTCCAGACTAGGAATTCGAGAAAACTCACACGTGTCTTTTGCCGGGCAAAAAGTGGCCTTTCCAAGGTTTGTTTTAGTGTCATTTAAAACTTTTCCCTTTCTTCCTCTCGCATGACAGATTCCTGTGATCCAAAAACGAACATTGTAGTATCAGGAAGGCTTCAGTAGATACTCGTTTTAGCTCTTTTCCGACTCGCTATTACGATTCCTTATCACAGAAACGCAACTCTCGGCTGTATTTACTCCAGCAAACTCAAAGTACGTAAAAAAAAAGAGTCAACGAGGGTTCACAAACATCCCCCAAATTCTAAACTTTCACTGGAAATTGACCCACATGACATGGCGCCTCCTTGAGGTGTTTTGAAAACGAAGGAGAAGGCCAGAAATGATGAGGGAAAAAGGCTGGATCAAAGAGGGAGGACGGATTTTGTTCCTACGATTGAAAGGGGGAAACGGACATTACTACAGAGGCTGAGTGAGTGTGAATGAAATGATCTTTCAGGAAATACACTCCACTAGGCTTGTCTGTTAGGAACAGCAGAATGAATACAAATAGGTTCCTCTTGTAAGAGGCCAGTCCAGGATTTCAGACCAAATTGGCCATGACAAGATGTTGTATATTACACACATCGCATTTTTCATCTCATGTGTAGACTACGTGGATGTACCACTGTATATTTGTGAGCTCTCTTCTCCATCTCTTTTCAGAAAAAAACAACTTACTCTCTGTGTGCAATACATTGAACTCGAGGACTTTTGGGATGATCGTTTCTTGGAAGTGTCAGCGAGAACGAAAGTTCATGCGAGCATACTAAAACAGGTCGTCTCATGCCAAATATATATGTCAAGGTAGACGTCGTAGTTGGAGTAGTAGCTTACTACATTCAAAACGAGAGATAGCCAAACAGATAGAAAGAAAGAAGCTCCGCTGGTCCGGAATCAACAATGGCCGAGGGGAAAATGTCGGGGACAAATTTGAATTTCACCCAACGATTTTGCCTTTCAAGGCAGCGAGTCATTATTATTCCCGCAAGTGGTCATAGCCACACTATAGTCGTATTTTAACTTGATCACTCGTAGTACTTCCGAGTAGAGACACCAATACGTATACAGGGTTTAGTGAGATAAACTGCCTTGGTGTGGCAGGCTTCGATGGACGTCAATTAAATAAGGCAGTGCAAAGTTCAATAATTACACCCTGATTTTGATAGAACGGCAAATGGTTAAGGTTTTAGTGAAAAGCTGCCGATCAGAAACGCGCTAAAGCTCAATGAAAGGGAAAAACGAATTCATTGCTGAACACAATTAAGTCACCGCACGTGCTTGCATTTCATGGGACAAAAGTTCACAAGGGTTGAGGAGCTCCTGGTGCCTGTCCCTACGTACATGTTGTCAAGAAGCAATCTCAGCCTTCAGAATATGACACGAACTTTCAAACATCACTCCCACAAATTTGCCCGAAAGAGACAGATAATCTGAAAGGAGGAGCAGGTGGAACACACGAGAAAATAGGTGTGGAGGGGAGGATAATAGGCCTGAAAGTGGAACAACGCATTTTTCGGGAGAAAAAAGAACCTCCGCGAATGAAATGAAAACATTCGATATCGTGTAAGAACATGATTAGATTCGGACAATTTCTACATTTCAGTACGTATATAAAAAAAGGGCCAGGCTCCATTATGTGTTTCCCCACAAATAAGCTTCCCATTGCGCTAAAGACAGGGAGGCGGAGGTGGTTCCAGCATTGATGGTAGTAGCCAAAGCCACAATAACAACGAGGGAGAAAAAACAGGGAGTCGAGAGGCATTCGCACTCTCTTTTAGCCGGGTATCTTGGCGGAGGTTCCCAAAAGCGGACGTACGTACGGCCATACAACTCACAAAGACACACTCATACATGTTCGTGGCTTCTGACTCATCAAATATTCAAACTGATGAGATAGTTTTAGCCTGCTCCGTGTTCCAAGTGGTTCCATGGCACCTTCTCCCACTTCGCTTTTTGTCTGAACCTCAATGTTTCGTGCGAAAGAACAGGCGGGGATCTCGGGGAGGTACTTTTTCAAACCGGGACCACTCGAACTTTGACGAGGAAGAAGTTGCCAGGGTTGGCATTCGGCGGAAACATTTGTGGTTACTAACACTTGAACCGAAATGAGAAACTATAACCCTGCCGGGATTAAAAAAGTGATAGTATGGACGTTGCATTTTAAGACATGTACCGTACGTAAAAGATCAATCACTAAGTTTTAGGTTTTTCATTTTCCAGGCAATGATAGTGGCCAAAAACTCAACGATGCAACAAAAAAGTTTCTGTTGAATGACTTATTTTAAATACAAACTATTGGCCATAGTTTGTTCAGATAGAAACCATGTCAATTGCTCCTATTTCAAATTGAAACAATGCAAATAGACCTTAATTGGTGGAATTATTTTAAAAAATCCCCAAGAGTGACTGTTATGGCGTCAAGTCCAAGACAAAAGACGTCCATGACTCAATATGGGGAATGCAGTAAACTGGAGAACAAGTGAGCAACAGACTCTTCTCTAACCAATCCAGGAGTTCTCATCATTTTGCACACAAAGCTAGTTGGCCTTGCCAACATAGGCCTGGCAAGTGGATTTCGGATGTACCCAAGCATCCCCGAGGAATGTCAGACCTCATCCTGTCCTTGGAACACCTTGATGAGAGGCACAAAAAAGAGTTCAGTCTGTCATCTCGGGAGTGGTCCCTCAAATCCCACGGAGCTAGACCAGTCTTATTGAAGTAGTAGCGCAAGCTATGCACGAGGCAAAAACAAAATTAAGATTATTTATGATTGTTCCATCAAGGGGAATGCCCATCTTTGGGCCAACTAGAACTATCCACATCTTTCCGCCAAGGGAAGTTTTCTTGGGAACAATCACATACAAGGATCATAGGCTATTGTTCCTTCTCGTCTTTACCACGGATTATGGAACACAAAGCTTTCGAGATATCAATATTTGTTGAACCTGTAATTGCAGAGTGTCCCTAAGACCATTCATCAAGAGGTGTCAACCAAACCCTCATACACACTATCAATCACTTTCTCGAAATTCTTTCAACCTAAATCCCAATAACCAATGGACCAAACAAAACGTACCAATGGAACACTTCTCAAGCAAAGAGTTCCGAAACATCACATCCGATTGATTGCTAACGACAAAAAGAAGTGGAGTGTCATATTGTCAATTTTTTGTTATAACAGTCCACACCATTACGTAAAAAACGATAAAGCTCACATCAGATTCTGCAAATGTCCTTAAACACTATTGACAAGGAATACAGCATGGATAGCATGAAGCAACATTTGGTTCCGACAGCCTCGTCTTCAATACGCATTCCCCAGTAAGCTAATTCTTGGATTAATCCGTCCACCATTCTCACAATCTACCCTATTCATATGGACGAAACTCACCCTTTCCCACCAAGCCATGAATTTGCAAAAGAGATTGTGCTATACGTGTTCCAAGAGAATTGACCTATATGTTCAACGTTCATGTCACACACAATTCTATTGGAAAGAAAAAAGCACCCTAATAAGGCTCGCTTGAGAGCCATGAAGCCCATGACCATTGGCATTAATTGTCTACATTCGGAAGGCTGTCTCATTCTCTCGTTAGATATGCAATTAAGACTTGACCGGGGGGAGAGAGACCACGTGGACAAGAACTATTAGCGCTCCATCTAAAGTATCAAACGTATGCAATTTTAGAAGAAAAAAAAACAAGTTTCGTGGCCCGCTGTCAAGCAAACGCATGGTCCGCTATTTATATGCAAACAAAAGTCAAAGTCCATGTTTATCGATCGTCAATTACAAGAAGGTGGCTTTAGTTAGATACTATTTGACAAAAATACTATTGTTCAAAGAGCCTGGGTGTAATTCATGACACCACTTCATTCAAGAGGTGCTCAAATGGAGGGCAACGCCCCACGATTACCAGTGGTCCACGAGCTCGGGAAACCACCATTCCATGCATATTTAATCCCCCAAACAACTCATGCCAGAATTCTTGATCAAATACAATGCGTCCCATATTTAGGGCAACAGTCTTTAGGAGGGTGACATGAGTACGTTTTGAGTATTGCCCAATACATAGAAGTGTTAAAGCGTGTATGTCTCTCGCATTTTGCTTTACCCAAATGACCTTCACAAACTGTCAGAAGTCATGTAACAAAAGTTTTTGCCTGCCTCCACTCACAATTCCACATGTAAAAGCAACAATTGGAACGTAATCGATACACAAGGCTCGAAACATTCCCAACGCTTCAAACTCGGGAACCAGTCCATCGGGAAGGAAGGCTTTTAGAATGCGAAAATATGAGATATTCACAGAAGGACATGAGTACGTCCCAACTGGTCCACAGTCCAAGGGGACTTAGCTCAAAGTAGAGTTTGAACCAATGGATTGTGAGACGAGAATTGAAGTGGATAAAAGGAACTGTCGTTGTCCATTAACAAAGACAGCAAATCATATCGTCTTCATCATCCTTTGTCATTGAGTCAGGAAAGAAGGCACACACGTGACTTAAAGGACAATCAACGTATGCACGCTAGAACTCGCTCAAGTTTTAAGTAGGGCTCCTTTGGTCCAATTTTGAAAGGAAATGGAGAAAAGATTCGGAAGGAGGAATTTCCTTTAAGAGGCCATCTTGAGCTTGGACAGGCTTACCTTGAGTCATGGGCTCGGGCCTGTCATGAGAATATGCAGATACGATGCATTCTAGAAGCCCTTTCCATTTTGTTGAGAGATTTGCCAAGGCCTTTGTTGCTCTTCGTAAAGTAAGAGCACACTTGACCTTGGAACTGGGTGCACATTCCAAATGCAATATCTTCCTCCCTCTTCCACTTCTGGCCAACTCCTGACTCGAGGCTGAAACCTCGGTAGGACCCCAAGGCATAATCCATTAGCAATCATTTCATTCCCAATCAAAACTGTCCTTGGCGTGGCTGTCAATGAAGATTCTATACGACATTAACAAACCGTAAATGGATCCGGAATTGCACGCAATTAGCCTCCATTTCCTGGCGCACAAGGCCGAACAGACTGCCAGAGGGGAGGCATTGTATCTGACCTCATTTTTAAAATCGTATGAGAATATGTTGTTAAAGATAGGACATTCACACACAGGCCATGAACCGAAATTGGAACAAGTGTGCTTTGTGAAGCTCCAAATCAAATTTTGATACCTTTAAGAAGGGAATTAATACACAGCAGTTAAAAAGTACCGCGCTTTTCTGCCTTCTAACGATCCCCTTCTCATGGCCAACTTTTTTTATTCACTCAATGGATCACGTTTCCTAGCTTCCACAACTCCAGGCTATTCAAAATCTTAACCTACTCATGTTGCACGTTAGTTTTGAGGACCAAATGCATTCAATTTAAAAGAGATAGAAAATTGGCCAAACTTGTGAAAGGGAGATTTTTCTTTCATTCTTGCAAATGGCGGCTTAAAGTAAGAACAACCTCAACCATTGCTCATGGCCAATCTCTAGACAACTTGTTCGAGATAATTACTATCAGAGATTTTGGGTGGAGTTCCACTCATAGGGCTAGAACATGGTGGAAGAAATCGATGAGTAACCTTTAACTTTCAAAGATGAAAAATTTATGTGACCTAACTTTCTGTCTTCAAACTTTAAATCAAACTTGAATTAATAAAGGCTCCGACGTAGGAACCAACAAGAAGTCCATCCACTTATAAACATCAATGCACAATTACGACATCGAGATGACGAAACAACCAACAATCACTCTGGAATTCACCTCAAAGGAGTTAAAAGCCACTTTACGAGACCAATAAACGAAAACGGCCATTAGACTAGCCTCAAAACCTCAAAATGGCTTTATGATCTTTACCCCACAACGCAAATGAAAGGAGAATGGCCTTACCTCAATTCCAGTACTTCACCATGGATCCTCCACTCATTTCCTGGTTAGGTTGAACGACACAAAAATGTGCCAAATCACTCAAGTCGATTAAAACACAAGCGTCCCAAATGTAGGATACAAAATACCCAAAAGAAATATTTCAAGTTACTTCAACGACAACTAGGAAGGTATGAGTAGGTCAAGACAATCTTGGCAGGCCCTCACAGGTAGATGGACTTTTCTACCTAAAAGCTGACAAGGGCCTTTTCGTCATTGACATAATCAAAAACTTTATGTTCACTTTTTCAAACGTTTAACGGAAGCCCATGGATTTCCAAGCTATCAATCTGGTCCAATTAGCACTGTGAAGAGCGATTACGTTGGATTTTGCGCTTGTATTCTGTATCAAGGAAGCCTCTAGGGTTTATTTGTATTGGTGTTCCCTTTATTACTTACTCTTCTTGTCTTGTGGCGTTGGTTGGTTAGCAGGAGCGAGCGTTGCAGCCATGAGCGTCGCCCTCCAATGTAGAAGCTCCTTGGAAGCTGTTGAGAACGTGGGGGAGTAGCGGGGAGTAGGTTAGTCAACTCGTTTTGCTCACGGTAGGGCATCTGTTGTCAAAAAAGAACTCTAGGGTGACGGAAATTGTGCAGTATCGGCAATGTTATGTAACAAAAAGGGCAAGGGTATGTTTAGTATCTTGGAGATTTTGCCGGAAGCATGTTTTTTGTTGTCACAAAGAATTAATTTTGGATTGGCGTCTAAAGGTGGACGTTGATAATGGAGAATGAATCGGGTAGTAGTAAAAAGAATTTCAGCAAGTGTCGTGCTGAAGTAGTAAAGATGAAGGTAGTTGTTGGATGGAATCATTGTTTCATACAAAAGCAACCATTCCCTGACAAAAATTAACGTAAAAACTCTTCATTTTGCAACAATTTGACATTAGAAGTCATGGAAAATCCCTCTAAAGTACATCTATAAAAAATATGCAATTCATGTATTTTTGATCTGCCAAGATCTCTTTGAATCGGTTGAGAATTCGAAAAAATGCCAAAACGAGAGATCTTGTTCAAGATTTCTTTCCAAAAGATGTGAGACCAAAACCAATTAAATGTGACACCTTCACAAACTCGGACTCGTCGTCGGAGGAATGAAATTCGTCAGAGTTAAGAATAACCCAAAAAAACACTTGATTAAAATTTTTGAGCCTAATTCGTATTCTTCGTTTTGGCAATCAATCGAATCGACCTTTTCCCTCATGTAACAACCTTTAACTATCAAACACTAGAACCTAGTTTTGACCCATCCCTAGTCAGTTTGGCCCCCAAATGCCCACCTGAAGTTGACCACTCTCATTCATTCTAACCTAATCCATCTAAATAAATTCGCCAAACCTTATCTGAACCTTAACAGTCTAACCAGGGGTCGGCAACCACTTTTGGGTCGGGGCCCACAAATTTGTTTGCACGTTGTCAGGGACCCAACAAACAGGCGCTGGTAGGTTCAGGGGCCCGCAAATTAACAATCAACGAGCCTTGAGCCCATGTCTCGCGGGCCCACTATTTTGGACTTTCTCCAAAGCTCCTGGGCCCACTAAAGACCACCCTTGGGCCCACATTTGGGCCGTGGCCCACCGGTTCCTTGCCCCTGGTCTAAAGATAGACGCGTCTGTTTAGAGGACTAAATCACTCAACCTTCAGAAATCGCTTGTGAGATAATAATGGAGAGGTTGCTAGAGTTCGCGTTCAATACAATCCGATGGGGTTATCCATGTTGTTCCATTCTTGATCACGTTGCTCTCCCTCTTTGTTTGTTCAATATCGTGGTTGGACTGTTTTTCTTGGGACTCATGAGTTTATTCTGGCAAAATGTCTGATCCGGCCAATCCTCTTGATTCGGATCAACTCAAGACATTCCGCGATTTCTTGGCTAATTACAACAAACTGAGCGAGCTTTGTTTCAGCGATTGCGTTTGGGACTTGACCACCAGAAAAGTGGCTAAAAGTGAAGAGAACTGCGCCCTGAATTGTGCCGAAAAATACCTCAAAATGAACCAGAGAATCTCCACCCGTTTCCAGGTAATATCCGGCGATTGGTGATACACCTCCTAGACAAACAACGGTTGAATTAAGGAGACCCTTTCTTCCTTAGAGAAGCTAAAATATGGATTTTTAAAAACTGGATGCAAATATATTAAGTTTGTTCAAGTTGAGGCCGAACAACCTTACTTAACCTCAAAGTTAACTATGTCAAAACGAGCTTTATTTGTATTTGAATCCAACAAGATTCGACCAAATTTTGAGGGTTTTTGTTTATTCCAATTATTTTATATCTAATTATAATTACTACTCATGAAAATTCTTTCTGAAGTCGACCCAAGATCTTTGTTAAATGAATAACCAATCAAGTTTATTCTCTGTTCCAGGAATACCAAATGATCGCCAATGAAAACGCCATCGCCCAGATGAGTAAATCCGGCGTGTTATAATCCCACCCATTTGAACAAAGTCATCAAAATGGGCGACAACCTCAAGCCCGCGGATCCTTTCACGCCCACCGAGTTCGAGAACATTGCTCAATACTTGATGGGCTCCCAAGTTCGACCCTACCCAAATGTGTTTGTGCCTCAAAGTGCGGGACCGGCTCGTGTGCAAGCCAAAGAGGAGCTCTTCATGCAGAATATGATGGAGAGTTGTGCCTTCAAGAGCTCCATGAGTTTTGTAGTAGGTGGAGCTTTGGGAGCTTTCCTCGGATTATTCAGTTCCTCCATGGCCCCACATCAAACTACCGTTCAATTGAACACGAAAGAGACTTTGATCGACATGGGCAAGACTATCTCGAGTCATGCCAAGAACTTTGCCATGATTGGTTTTATGTTTGCCGGAACCGAGTGTTTAGTCGAGAGTTATCGCGGTAAAAGCGACCTCAACAATGCCGTGTATTCCGGGTTTATCACGGGAGGGCTTTTGGGCATGAGAGCTGGACCCATGGGGGCGGTTTGGGGCGGGACCGGCTTTGCCGCCTTCTCCTTAGCTATTGATTATTTTATGCACGAGAGCTCGCTCTTCAATCCGGAGAAGTGATGACCAATGTTTGAGAATACAGATTTACGGATGCATTCTATGTAGATCTTTCGGACCTGGATCGATCGATATTGTTCTTGTTGCAGATGATGTCGGATTCCGAGAGGCCTTTACTCATTCTTTATGGCAGTCAAACTGGAACGGCCATGGAAGTGGCCGAGAGGATTTATCGAGAAGCCAAAAGGCTGCATTTTCAGGCCAAGATTTCTGCCATGGATGAGTACCACATTCCGGATTTGATCCACGAACCACTGGTTGTATTTGTGTGCTCTACAACGGGTCAAGGTGAAGAACCGGATAACATGAAACAATTCTGGCGGTTTCTCTTAAGACGAAGCTTGCCCAAAGATTCGTTGGTGCGGATGAAATACGGTGTTTTAGGCCTTGGGGATTCGTCTTATCAAAAATTTAACTTTGTGGCCAAAAAGCTCCACAAACGATTGGCTCAAATTGGTGGGATCCCAGTGCAGCATCTGGGTTTGGGAGATGATCAACATGATCTAGGTCCGGATGCAGTTATTGATCCTTGGCTTGAAACGTTTTGGAACAAAGCCTTGGAGATCTATCCATTACCCGATGGATTGGAACCCATTCCCAAATCGGTCAAACCTGAGGCCAAATACACGGTTTCGTTGGGATCAGATGCCGTGTTCCAAGAGCAATTAGCCACCAACTATGAGCGATTTGATCACTCCAATCCGTTCCGAGCATTGGTCACGGAAAATCGAAGACAAACATCCCTTGAACATTTCCAAGACACGAGACTAATCGAATTCGACATCAGTGAGAGTGGATTGGCCTATGATCCAGGGGATGTGTGCATGATCCAACCTTCCAATTTGACAGAGAACATCGAGCTCTTTTTTGAACTATTCCCATATTTAGATCCCAATGAGAGGATCTCTCTTCAACCTAACGATCCTAATGTAAAAATACCCCCAAGTCATCTTTTACCTCCAGGATCAACCCTCAGAGATTGCGTGGTACATTTATGGGACCTTCAAGCCATTCCAAATCGATATTTCTTCGAGCTTCTCTCTCACTTTACCACAGATGAAATGGAAAAAGAAAAATTAGTGGAATTTACCACCGCTGAAGGTCAACAAGACTTGTATGATTATTGTAATCGACCCAGGCGCCACATTTTGGAAGTTCTCTACGATTTTCGCTACACTACCCCCAATATTCCTTTGGAATACCTTTTCGATCTTTTTCCCGTCATCAAACCCAGAGCCTTTTCCATTGCCAGTTCTAATAAGATTCATCCTGATCGTATTCAGGTTCTCATTGCTGTAGTGGAATATAAGTCATCCTTGGCTAAACCAAGATTGGGATTGTGTTCCAATTGGTTGGCTAGGATGTCCATGGGAAGAAAAGTGCCTCTTTGGATCAAGAAAGGAACCTTCAGTTTCCCTTTGGAGAAACCATTGGTTATGGTTGGACCTGGAACAGGAGTGGCACCATTCAGGTCATTTATTACTGAGAGCCTTTTATTGAACCCTCAACGCCAATTGATCCTTTTCTTTGGATGTCGAGGTTCCAAAACGGATTATTACTTCAAAGAAGAATGGACTGAGCTTATGGCAAAACATCCGAATTTGAAGGTCATTACGGCTTTTAGTCGAGATCAAGAGGATAAAGTGTACGTCCAACATTGTATTAAAAACGATGGAGAACTAGTGTCGGATGTGATCTTAAACAATCAGGGGAGTTTCTTCATTGCTGGAAACGCCAAACAAATGCCGGATCAAGTCACTGATGCACTCAAAGAAGCACTAGTCAAATATGGACATCTTGCCAAAGAAGAGGCAGATGAATATGTAGAGAAAATGATAAATGACAAACGCTATCAGACCGAAACATGGTCCTAAAATATAGTTTCAGAGTAGCTTTTTTCGTTAATGTTTCTTTTCTTTCCCGTTTATGTTTAGCAGAGGCAGGTAGGAAGAAAGGCCGATTTTCAACATCAAAATAAAAGAACTTGCAACTCGTGGTGCAATAGTACATAGGTATCCAAGAATGATGATCGTTCTTCCTAATCTTATTTTTAGTCACGTGAGCAATGGCCAATAAATCAGAGAGGGTCAAAATTGGCCAAGAAACATTGGACATTATCAAAGTAGGTTTTTACAAAGTTGGGAATACATCAGTTCATATCAGTGACCAGGTAGAAGCAAGTATTTCAAAGGCTCAAGTGTTCACCGAAAAAGACCTTTCGAATCTGAAACTCTGCAATAAACTTCAAAAGAACCCTCAAATATTGGAAGTTACTCACGAACATGCCATTTCAGCTTGTCGAAGGATTCGAGGTGAAGATCCGGACGGTAAAATTGGTTGCTTGAACTTTGCCAGTGCCAAAAATGTCTGTGGAGGCATGTTAAAAGGAAGTTTAGCTCAAGAAGAGAGTCTGGGTTATTGCACCACTTTATATCCGACGTTGGAACGCTTTCAAAGCGAATATTACGATGAAAACCGAAAAGATCCCAAACGAGGACTCTACAATGACACTTTAATTGTTTCGCCGGACGTTTTGGTGATCAAAGATGATGTTTCATATGAGTTGATAGAAGATCCATTCCCAGTAACATTTATATCTTCGCCTGCCGTCAATAAAGGTCATGCCCTGACCTTCAAAGAGGTGTCCGAAACTTTGGTCCAAACAACAATGGAACGGAGGATCTTTAATGTCTTGAAAGTCGCCTTACAATACAATATTGAATATTTGGTCCTCGGAGCTTGGGGATGTGGTGTGTTCAAGAATGAGCCTAAAGAGATTGCCAACATGTTTAGGAAGTGTATTTCTAAAAAAGATACCCCATTCTGTAACCAATTTACTAAATTAGTTTTTGCCATTGGTTCGGACAAAGTCAAGTACGAGGTGTTTCAAGAAGCTCTAGCCGTTTAATACATAAATCTATCTGTTTCTTGTTTCTTTATTCATCAAAAACATGTTGGATCAAGCAATACAAGCAATACGAAATAAACAAAAGCCTTAATGAAAGTATAAACCACCTAATCGATGTTCTTTAACATTCACCTATTAGTACATTTACGTTCAAGAAAAATAAATATAAGAAGGAATACTTATTATGCGCTTTGCACACTTGCAGTTCCAAATAGCTCTAGTTTCCAAGACCGAAAAGTTAGCGGTGAGGAAAATCCTCCATTCTTAGGGGCATTGCTAGACACAATCAGTTCCCAAGTTCCATCAGGATCTTCCTCCCAAAACTCAACTGATTTTAACGGGAAGTCCTTAATCCCCCTAAAATAGTAATCATACTTTCGACCTCTTAGTATTTTACTCCTCGTTCCCATGGGTGATTTGAGTGTCAGATCAATATCCCCTCTCCTAGTGGCGTCAACGTGAGCCACAACCAGCACATGCTCTAGAAACCGCAAATTGCCACAATACACTTTAATCGAATGTACATATCGGCCCCCTGCCGGTATTCTAACTTTGCGTTCCGAAGATTGAACTGAGCACGAAATTTGGTTGTCCACCAAGGACCAATCCTTAGCTATGGTCACCATTTTCCCCGCGTCAATTAAACCATAGCCAAAAGACCTCGAGTACCAACGACCCACTCCATTTTGATTCCAATCCGCGTGTTGCTCTAGAGCAGAAGGATCAGCTGACCGGATCAGGATATGCTGCACGTCCCTCCAAGTTAAAAACTTATTAGCACTCAACAACAGGGCTGCCACTCCGCCAGCCACTGCTGAACTGGAAGACGTCCCAGTAAATCCGTCGGTACACCCACCGCCTGCTTGGGTTGTGGCCATGCGTCGATCTTGTTTGGATCCGTCTCCTGATCCATAAGCTGCGCCCAGGATGGCTGTGCAATTCTCTGTATATTTTGGAAGCGATCCAGATTCCCCGGCAGAGTTGAGACCAATAACAAAGGGTAGGTTGACATGTCCTTGAAATGAGCATGAATCTCCCTGGAGACCTCCATTTCCGGTGGCTTGAATGATAATGGTGCCTTTGCCCTGACGCCCACGTGCGATCGCTAACTGGATGGCTTCTAATTCTAGTGGATGGACCCTTAAGAAGACGCCCCCAGAGTCAGCTGCTCCAAATCCTAGGACATAAATGTCCACAAGGTGGCTTCTGGACAGGGCTCGGGCAAACTGCGCCGAGGTGAAGCGACCTTTGGTCCCCTCGAAAATTTGAACCATTCCCATCACCGCCCTTGGCGCTACGCCAACGGCACAAACTGAATTGTTTCCTTCGGCGACTGACAAACCGGCCATCATGGTGCCATGTGACGTTGGATCCATAGAAAGGACAGTGGCAGTCGAGTTGATCACACTAAAACTGAGATCTTGGCGGAAGTTTCTCCTCAAATCCGGATGAGTGTAATCAACTCCATTGTCAACATGACAAATAGTAACACTTTGTCCAAAATATCCTTGTTGCCAAGCTCCGCTAATATTCATTCCTTTTCCATGTTCTGGTCGAACGTTGATATGCCATGCCTGACTCCAACTGAAAAAAGATCAAAGGACCTTTGTTAACTTGAGAGGCTTTTTGAGCGTAGAGTAACGAACTTACAACGGATCCCTCATTGATATGGACTTGATCTCCGCTTCAATGATTTCTTGATGTTCAACTTGAGAAACGAATCGATGTTTAGCCAGAGGAATGTCATTGTTCGGTGATGCAATTTCGTCCATTTCCTCTAAACTTCGGAACTCATAAACTCCTTTAAGAATCTCGCCATGATTCTCAAAACCGAATTCGGAAGCCACTTTGTCCGGATCGACCCCGGAATGAAAGGTAACTGCCCAGGTGTTGCCGAAAATGCGAGAATCAATGCCATGACGTAGGCCATGAACACTATTGAGTAAAAGTACACAAAATAAATAAATGAACCTTTGGTTGAGAGCTGTGATTGTGATCATAGTGAACATGACAATGAAAGAGACTTCGAGATCACTGCAAATTATAAGGAAAAATATTGACTCATCTAGAAGACAAAAAATGAAGTCGTTAAATAGACGGTAATATTTCATCGCTCGACGTTTCCCTCTGAAACAGGATAGGAATTGAACTAAAGTTGTTCTATGGTGAAGACTAACATAACACATTCATTAGAACAATGCTTTTTGTCCCCCAAAAATAAACGATGAAATCGAACCTGTTAAAGGACCTTTACAGAATCAAAAAAATGCTTGTCAAACTAAAACAGGCGGAAGCAAAAACGGGTATTTAATTATTTTCCAATCCATTTCCTTCCTCCACTCAGCATCCATCTGTTAACGTTTCCGATCATAATGTTTATTATCAAGAGTTATAATCATTTTTTGGGCCTGGAAAAATAATTGCAAAAAAAGTGACAAAAAATCCAATATACGTTTTGCTCAAAAGCCCCAAATATTTGGAAAAAGCCGGCTATTTAAGAAATACTTTTTTTTTGGCAAGGTCATTACTTGGTATTTCTGTCTGTGTGGACCGATTTTCCAAATTTGTGTGTTGTGAATTTGATGCATTTGGCCATTTTGGAGGCAAACTTGACATGTAAATGATTTAGCAGTACCATTTTCAATTTGCCTCAATAGATTGCGCATTTCTTATCGTAAATGACAGAAGTTTTGGTAGTGAATGTCTAATCTTAGTGCAAATGCCATTTTGTAGAGATTTTTGTATTTTGGGTTCATTTTGTGTAATTTCTATTGAGCTTTGGTCATTCATTTATTTTCCTCAATTTTGCCCGAAATGTTTTTTTTCAGGAGAATATTGGAGAAAATATTCATTTTTTCCTTGAAATATCCAAAATATTTTAAATTCGAGGAAAAGTGGAGACATGTCTAATTATAATTTGTGCGTTGGTTTTCCAAAACGGTTTATCCATCTTTGAGTTCAATCGGCTTAGTTTGAAACTTTATGAATATTTGTTTGTTTGTTTCTTTATTGGCATTTTTTCAGTCAGGAATTTCTTATAGTTTGTTTCAGGAATAGTTTGGCCTTTCAAGACTTTAAGTAATGTATTCCATGAAAAACTACTTATTGGAAAATAAAAGGGATATATTCTGAATATCCAAACATGTGAATTAAGGAAATGCTGTCAACTTAAAAACACATAACGTGCGCATACCGGGCCATTCTCCAAGGCTCTCGGCCCAAGTAAAAATTTTGACCACATCAGGTAATATTTTATGTGCATTATTGAAAAGTTATTTCTCTTGCTCATCCAAAAGCACTAAACAAACAAGAACAATATGTTTGCAACATACATTTCAAGACTTACGTCATTTGAATGAGGGTATCAAGTTCATTGAAAATCTCTCTTTCTCTAAGGTAAGCACAAACAGGACCTGTGCACTTTTTGAACTTTACAAAAGTCATCTGAAGAAATGGACAGGTTAACAATGGCTTATTTTGAAAAAGTACTTTTCACATTACGGATGTTGATAAAAAAATTCTAGTCTAATCGTACAAATTTAATAAATAGCTCTAGATACTAAATTTTTATATTAGGTCCAAATTTCTAGAGGTCTTTTCCCGCTCAAGGTATGTAGTACAAACAGAGAGTGAACGCCTGCGGCTTCAAACTCCTCGAATTCGTACTATGAAACTTGTAATTTTGTCGCTCTTTCTCAAGAAAACTATTATCTCTCTTTGTTAAGTATAATCATCATCTCTAGCAAAGATGCTCCTGTTGGGGATATTTTTCGTGTTGATTGTCTACAAAGTATTCAAAAGCTACCATGGATACCCCAAAGTCTACATGGGACAACCCCTTCCCCCGGGACCCAATTGGAGTCTCCCCTTGATTGGCCATTTGTATCTCTTCAAAGCCAATCCAATCGAGACCTTCATGGAAATGGCCAAACAACTGGGAGGAATTTTCATGTTCGACTTTGGTCCCAAAACCACAGTGATCCTCTTGGATCCAGATCTCATTGATCAGGTAATCAATTCCATTTCAATCTCAACCTCCGGAGGGTTCCTTAACAGTGACCTTGACCTTGCTCTACCATTGCCATAAGTAGGCCATGAAAATTGATGCTCTGCCTTCAAGACCCTTGAAAGAGATGGAATCCCAAGCCTTGATCCGTGGGGAACGGAATCCTGATGGAAGTTTACCTGGCATTGCATTTGCCGATGGAACCAGTTGGAAAGATCAACGGAAATTCGCCTTCAGTCAACTGATTTCCTTGGGATTTGGCAGGAACGTGGACATTGAAGAAGTGATTCGATCGGAATGTGACGCCATGGTCCAAAAGTTGAAACAGACCTCCAAAGATGGAACCGTCCCCGTGATAATCGATACCAACAACTTTATCGGGAACGCACTCAATGTGGTGTGGCATTTTGTCAGTGGAAATCCTGTCCGGATGTCTGATGAGCTCCTCCTTTCAGCTAAGGACTTTATGCGGTCCCAAAAACCGGGGTTCCTCAGCACTTTGCAACTATATTCTCCAACATTGATGAAGCTCACCACGTTCCTGGGTCAGAAAACGATGCTTTCCTCTCGTCGAGATGTGGATGTCAAAATCAATGAGGAGATTAACAACCACAAGAAATCGTTCGACCCCAACTTGGTGAGGGATTTCATCGATGCCTACCTCAAGAAGATCCAGGATACCAAAGATCCCACTTCGTCGTTCCATGAACAGAGAGGTGAGGTCAATATGCGGAACTCAATGTTTGACCTTTTCATCGCTGGCATGGACACAACAGCGACCACACTAAGGTTTGGGGAAGGTTATAAGAGGATTATCTTCGTAATTATCAGAACTATTCTGTTCATTCTGCAGTTGGGGTCTGATCTATATGATGAAATGGCCCGAAATCCAGGTCAAGGTGCAAGAGGAGATTGCTAGGGTTATTGGAAATGATACGCCTAGTCTCAATCATCGTTCTAAGACCCCTTATGTGGAGGCTACGTTGCTGGAGATCCAACGATTGGCTTGTATTGTTCCTTGGGGACCCAGAGCGACCCTCGATGATGTTCAGGTAAAGCAGTGTTCGATTCTCTGTGGGATTTGTGGTTATGGAAAACTCAGACGGTCACTAAGCTTTGTACAATCTTAAAGATTCACGAAGGACTCCAAACAATTCAAATGTGCAAACAAAAGTTTGGGTTAATTTTACTTTAGAGGCAAATCTGGTCGAATTTCAATCCTGCCCACTTGAAAATACGAGGGAAATAGAAAAGTTAGGGCATCTACACAATTGCATTATCTTAAGACAAGGGACTTTTATCAACCTGAAAGCGCTCCTGACCTTCTAAGCTTCATAGTCACATAACATAAATGTCGATCAATCAACTTAGATTGCGCCAAACAGTGCCCTTTAAATATAGTTTGCCAAGGCAAACTTAGGTGTTTGAGGCATATCAAAGAGTGATTTTAAAACAGTGGTCTCATTTGTGTTTGAAAGGAGCTCCAGAACTGAGGCTTCAATGATCAAGACCAAGAATCATTTAAGCATTGGCACAATGTGATCATTTTGTAAAGAAATTGTTTGTAACAGCCCGGTGATCTCTAAATTTCAAGAAAGCAATTGTGCTTGTGGCTCAGAATGAATAGAAGAATAATGACAAATTATTGCTACTTAACAATACAACAAGAACAACAAGTTCATCTTCAAGTGTTGTTTAACAACAAAACCTGCAAGTTCCCTGTGGATTCATCTCCAAGACAAACCAACATGCATGGATAAAGGGTTTCTGCCATATTAGATACTACACAGGTACCTTGTTCATGAGAGTGTCCAATGAGTTAAACAAGCATAAAATATCCAAGCAGCCATCAAGACTTCCCATATAAGCATTTTAGGTTTCCTTTTACCCTGGTGAAAACACCTTTTTCTCCATTATAATTAATCGATCAGCTTGAAATGATGCCTTGTTTACCCCGTTGAATGTCGTTGCAATCACTTTAGAGTGTGACTGTTTCTCCTTAGTTGTATAGATTATCATGTTTTTTAGCATTGACTGGAACCAAATGACAATGTTTCAAGAACGAGAACATATTGGTATGAGAAATTGTAAGTCAGCTGTCGGCAACCTGTGGGCCCAAGGGTTATCATTGGTGGCCCCACGAGCCATGAGGAAAGTCCGAAATAATGGGCCTAAGAGATATCCATAGTACTGTAATTGTGGGCCCAGAGGTCTTTGATTGTTAATTTAAGGGCCCATGAACCAAGGGCCAAGGCACCATCTGTATGGTGGGCCCGGACTTGTCCAAACCAAACTTGGTGGGCCTTGACACAAAAACGGTTGCTGACCCCTGTTGTAAGTGAACCGATGTGGTTTCATTCAGCTATCTGGAAACAATATTGTCTCGCTTTTTCACCTTTTTTGAAAATCTCTTTCGGTAAAGTTTTCCAAGTAAATACACCAGATGGCGTGATCGCGACACAACTTTTGTTGTTTCTTTAAGACTAGGGCTGGCTGTCTGGGCTTCTTGTTTGAAAACAAATTTGAAAACATAACTAGGAGTTACAGGCAAAGGAGGAATCTTTTTAAAATGTTTTGAATTAATTCTTTTTGAGTACTTCACAACACTGCATCAATTATATTGCGGCCAAATATATCTATCTTTATTATCACATGAAAGCCTTTAAGCCCTTAAAGTTGCACCTAGCTCCCCTTGTACAGCTGAAATCCTTGGAACTATTTTAGAAACAATGAACCATTGAAAGATCTGCAGATCTTCAGACCATCTTGGAAAAGACAAGAAAGTTGTCATATTAAGCATCATAGTTCAATTTTCAAAAAAGGTGAAGCCTTACCAAATACCATTTATGACTCTGAATAAGAACATAAATTAGATATTGTAATTACTAATAACATTAGTTGTAAACTACTTAGATACTATCCCTAATTTGCGTTTAGTCAAAAAGAGTCTGCAATAATATAATTCTTATTCAATATAATGAAAAATGGCATGGAATGAAAGTGATCTTTTGCTCAACCTTTATTCTAGCAAAATTGAACTTGTGCTCAACTTTTTGTGCCTTAAATACAACAAATCAAAGCTCAAATACACTTTTGAATACCAAGTGGTATCATATGAAGGGATTTTATGCTTTAGGAATCGGTAAAAGTATGAAAATTAAAGTCTTGAGGGTTTTCTAGACTTGCATTCAATGGCCTAACTTGGCGGGACCAAAAATGTCGTGTCGCTTCCTTACTCAAGAGTCCTTGCCTAAATTAACCTTATCGATATTTTGTCTTCTTGAATATTTTATGGAACATTTCTTAACAAATTCAATTAATTAAACTTCTCTCATGGGTAATAAGTTTCAGGAGGCGGGACCTGAAACCCCTGCAGAGGTTGCGAAAAATTGCGCCTCAGGCGCAATTAATGCTTTAGTAGCATTGGAGAATACCTTTCTAATGTAACTGAAAATTTTGGGACGCACTGTAGAATAAATTTTCAGGATTATTGAAGGTGTGATTTTAGGCATCGCAATCACAATAATTTACTTTCAAATTTTAAATGCAATAACATCGTGTCTGCTTCATTTAGGATTTGTGTTTTACGTTCAAGATTTTTTTCAGTTTTCTAAAGATATATCAGTTCAAAAAATTGAATGGTATAAAGAAGTATTTTAAGACAATGCCATTCAACACGTATTTGATACTATTTTAGAAGTATTGAAAACCTTGTGATTTAATAGCTAACACTAGAGACGCTCTGGCTAACACGATTTGAATTCCTGGACTTGAAATTTTGCTCACCCTTGTTTTCTTCACCATACTTCTCAAAACTCTTAGAATGGCCTGCATTTTAGCTTCAGGTTTGATGTGTTGTAAGTGAACTTAGGTGAACGAAATATCAAGTAACAAGTAAGTGAGTAACTTCATGTGTAACTAGACTCGAAGGTTTTAGGATCAGAAAAAAAGTCTTAAAAATTTAATGGAAGGAAAATGGACTCATTATAAACAATTGTTATAATGCCGATTTATCAAAGCCTGCGTCAAAAAAGTTTGCCTTCATTTTGGCTTTTGTCAGATTGAAAAATTCAGTCTTACAACTGACAGGCACGGTACTGAAAAATTCATATCAAGTTTGTCTGAAAATTGCACACACAGAACACTGAGATATGTTTCAGACCCAAGAAACTTAACAGAAAAACATTTAAATACTGAATTTTCAAAGGTCAGGTCTAGATACAGTTATTACCCTAAAAACCCATTAAATTAACTAATTTTTGGAAAGGTAGTGAGTAAACTTTTGGAACACATGTAGATACTTCCGGAATTGGAGCTACTTGACAATGTGTTTCTCAGGTGCTGATTTGTTTAGTTTAATTGGTCCGTTTCTAACCCAAAAAAGTGATAAAAACACGTCAGGCATGTGAAAACTCACAAGTTCAAGGCAAAAGTATGAAATTTCAAACTGACAAGTACCGTGTAGGAACAATTACGTTGAATTCGTTTTTAAAAATCCCCTATTTCTTTTGGGAAAGGACAAGACAAACATCATTTCAAAGACGAACATACTCTTCTAAAGAACTCCCAAAAGGTTTGCCAACAAAGGCAAGCAAATTTACTTTCTTTGACTTCGTTCGAAGCTTAATTATTAAAAAGTCGCTCGTGTAAGTTCACATTAAAAAAAATATCAAAATCAGCGCAATGGGAAAAGGAACGAGTAACGCGAACCTTTTGGGTTTTTGAGCCGTTACTGCATTTTTGAAATTTAATGTCATTACTAGGGACAGGAAGTTAAGACAATTAAAACTGTCAAATTAAACGAAAAAAGACGAATAGAATTGCCTGATTAGACGAAAAAAGACGAATAAAATTGACTGATTAAACGAAAAAAGATGAATAAAAGTGCCCAACAGACGAAAAAAAGAAGAAAAAAACTTGCAGAATGGAAAAAATCGAATTGATTTCCCAAAAAGGCGATTGAACCTATATTATAAGAAAGAAGAAAAATTAAATGCCCTTCCAGACGAAAAAAGACGATTAAAGCTGCTTCCACAAAATAGACGTAATGTATGTCCCTATTGATAAGGACCAATCGGTCTAAACTGATCTGAGTGTCAAAAAACGGCGAAATCTAGAAAATTTAAAAAAAGGAAGTACCTAACGAGCAAGAATTAGCCAGTAGTATATATGACATAAAAACCAAGATTTAAAAAATGCCTTTTTAAAGGAACCTTTTTAGCACGTAATTGTTCTGATGGCCTTGTCAACCCAATAGTAATCTTTTCTTTCTGTGTCTGTCGAGCAACTGTACGAGTACAAGTTAATTTATAAGTGTGGATTGTATTTTGTTTGTGCAAAACCGCAACTGACAATCAATTTATTACATTGACCTATGATTGGTGGCGTTGAACTTTCTTTGAAAGTTTTATTTACTTGGGAAATTGAAAAAAAAACAACGCTGCAGGCGTTTGAAAACTAAGAAAATCCAAATTTTTAGCCACTACGACGAAAAAAGACGAATAAAATCCAAATTAGACGAAAAAAATTTCACAACAAATAAAGGCCAAAAAGACGAAAGAAGACGAATAAGTTTATTCGTCTTAAGTTCCTGTACCTAGTCATTGCACTTACTTTTTCGAAAAAGGAGCGAATTACTGTACTTTCGTTACCTGTAATTTTGTTACAACTGCCTTGTACACATGTGTGTATTTTATATAACGACATGATCATAAATTAGTTTTGGATAAACCAAAGGGCCCCAAATATTGATGGAGGGAGTTCAAATGAAATAAGAGGTGTTTTCAGCTGAATCTTTGCTCGGACTATCCCTGAAATTCCTTTTCTGCTGCCGAGCTTTTCACGCCAATCTCGAAGTGATTTTACTCATCAATTAAACCAAAAATGCCATGCACTAGATGTCACACTCTACGACTTTTTATTATACACGTATGTAGTGAATTATGAAAAAGTTGCTACTTGCAAATCCATGTGTATCATAGGAGGTCATGGTGCACATAGAATGCCCTAGATCAGGGGTCGGCAACCACTTTTGGATCAAGGCCAACAAATTTGTTTACATATTGTCAGGGGCCCACTAAACAGACAGTGGCACGTTCAAGGGCTCACAAAGAGCTTGGGCCCACGAGCACAGTACTATGGATGTCTCGCAGGCCCACTATTTTGGACTTTCTCCATAGCGCTTGGGCCCACTAAAGACCCCCCTTGGACCCACATGTGGGCCGCGGCCCACCGGTTGCTTACCCCTGCCCTAGATCAGACTTGTGTCAGTTACTTCTAAAATCTAATTAATTTCAATTACAATTACGTTGATCTCAAAAGTTTTTGAATACAATTACAATTTCTTTATTTGTAAATGAAATTATTATTTTGCAATTACAATTACTTTTCAAAAGTAATTGAATAACATTTCAATTACATTATTTTTTCAAACCACGCTTGAACTCCTTTCTTTTCAAGTGCAAAATGTGCAAAGAGCATTACGAACCTGTAAGCTTTTTGTGAATCAATTTACACACCGAAAAATATTGGTAGGACGGGGGAAAATCTGTGAAATTTCTAATCTCAGAATTGCTTATGAAGGTTAAAATGTATTGTAATTTGCAATTGAAAAATGTCAATTACATGGGCTCAAATGTAATTAATTATAATTATCTTGATCTCAAATGTATTTAATGAAAATTACTTGGAAATGTAATTGCAATTACGTAATTGTAATTTCAATTACATCACAGGTCTGCCCTAGATATTAGACCACTGTTTGATAGTACTCTTTTATTATAGTAAAAAATGGTATTTCGGCAAAACCTGAGGCTTTAATTTTTGATCGCTCAGCATGACTTTTTGATTCTTAAACACAATAACGTTGGACTTCAACTCAAATAGAAAATATGAAGAGTAATCGATACTAAAATCCAAGTGGCAATTTCAGCAACACGTGAAAGACAAGGAAAGCTCTAAAACAGGGGTTGGCAGTCAGTGAGGCCTAAGGTGGTCGTTGGTGGGCCCAGGAGCCATGGAAAAATCCAACTTAGTAGGCCTTCGAGCCTTCCGTAGTACTGTACTCTGACTTCTTTAATCTTTGATTTTTTTAATTCGTTGGCCTTTTCAACACTTACAACCAAACAGACTTATCAAAGTCTGTTTGATTGGCCCCTCGTAACACCTAGTTGAAGTTGGTGAGCCTTAACCCAAAAGCGGTTGCCGACCCCTGTTCTAAAATCAAGAGACTTTGCCCCTGTTTTGCCTCCATCTAATGACGGGTTTTGAAGCTTTGATTCATTTTCTCGATTTAGTGGTTTTTTAATTGAAATGCCAGGATCAGTCAGCTTTCCCGCATAATTCATGTATATAATCTAAATGCCCATTCTCTCCAATCCACGTTTCTTTTTTTTTTAGTTGGGGCCTTACGTCATCCCCAAGAATACGCACGTGCTGTACATCATTCAAAATCTGACTCACAATCCAAAGTTTTTCCCTGAACCCAACCATTTCAAACCCGAGCGATTCCTCTCTGACGATGGAACGAAATTCATTCGCGATGAACGGGTTGCCACCTTTGGTCTAGGTAAAAACTAACACATTTAGACATCTCTAATCAAAAACTAGTTTTGAATAGTCATGTCTACTTCGCAGGAAAGAGGAAATGTCCTGGAGAGAACATGGCGCGAATGGAGTTGTATCTTTTCTTCGTGACACTTTTGAAGAACTTCAAGTTCAGAAGTGACGTTAATCCCCGGGAAATCAACATAGAAGGAGATTTGGGCTTAGTTTTGGAGCCCAAGCCGTGTTCCACAAGACTTGAAATAAGAAAGTGAACATAGACATTTCATTTATTTGTCATAATTATGCCCAAGGGAAAGGAGCTCGTTCTCGCAGAAGTTTTTGACCGGTTTTGGCCCATTCTGGACCCGTGATCCATAATTCTTGAGCCGTTTCTAAACAAGCCAAAATGGCGGCTCCTTTCCACGTGGTCATGGCTGAGCAAAGATCTTTGGCATTCACGATGATGTCCAGAGGATCGAGGCGATACTGTTGTGGGATCTAGGAAAACAAAAATCAGTTGGAAGGTGATATCAAATTTCAAATTAGCATTTTAATTTCATTAATTGCTTCTTGAATCAAAAACTAATCGAAGGCGAACTTAACAACTAGGAGGGGATGAACTATAAATATTGATCTGTAACATATCTAGTATTTGTGCCTCATTTAAATGACGGAAGTCATCAGGAAATAGTTAGGAAAGGGGGAAATATCTGGTCTAAAACGAAAGATGTGAATACACATTGATATGTTCCACACTCTTTTATCGCTAATTTAATGGACCAAATGGACAATTGCATCAAGAAACCCCCTCAAAACACTTTCAAATTCGGATGATTCCCGATTGTTGGCTATGTTTATTGGTTTGTTTATATGTTGCTTTCGTTATTATAAAAGATCTTATCCCTTGTAATGGTATTCAAACAATCCGCAAATATTATGAAAAAAGGCTCGATCAAAAAATACACAATTTTTTTGTGTTGTGATTTTTCGGACACTTCTAATATAAGTATTCCAATTTTTTGGTTTGGAAGACTACAAAGTGTGAAACACTGACGTTTTCTCAATTTGTAGAACGATATTTAATTTTAAAAATAAATAATTTGACCAGGAACCACTCTACTTCAGGACGAATTTCAAAAATACACATGGAGTTTAACCATTGTACTAAAATGTGAAGTTTTTCCAACAAATATATTGTTCTGTTGAATTTTCATTGGAGTGATCGAATATTTTTGTTGTCCCTTGGACTAGCATTAAAGTAGGTGTATGAAACATACAAATTGGTCATGCTAGGATGTGAAATAAGGAGTAATTAGTAATGTGACTAATTTGATGAAATATCAGAATAATAAGAGCACAAAAGTGTAGAACCAAAAGTATAGAAGTGATGCACCCAAGGTGTATTTTAAAAGGAATCCCCTGCTTAGACTCAAAGGCAAAGTCACTTTAACAACTGGCAATTTTCTTTCTTCTTTAGAAAAAAAATTATCAGATTTTCCTGTGGGTTATGGAATCACTCTCCATTTCAATTGAAAAATAATCTTGTTCAGAAAAAAGATTCCAATCTCGTTTTACCTGAAGAGCGAGTTTGCTACGAAGATACGAGTCCAATCCTTTGAGCTTGGACCCACCTCCAACTAAGAGAATACATCCATACATTTTGCGTTTCATATCTTCGCTCTCACACCCCTCAATGCTCTTAAGAATGGCTTGATCCAAGGACAACACGGATTCGCCATTTGCCGATGAGCCTTGAGTCTTGGATCCTCCTGATCTTCCATTCTGATTAGATTCGACGACATCAGCCACAATTTCTAGATCATCATCCATTCCTGGAGCATCGGTCGCGTCTGTCACATCTGTTGGTCCAACCTAAAAGATTCTTTGAACTTGAGCTATTGCATCTCAATACAACGTGACACGAAAGTTTTGAGCCCATTCTTTTTTATTTCAGTATCGCTTCAAGTTTTAAATCCATCTTCTTTGATAAGTTCAAGTAGAAGCAAAACCCTGTCAAAAAAGCAATGTATATGACCCTGATTTTAGAGCCATATTCATCTTAAACTTCTTGCCAGACTTGCGGCTTAAATTTTAAAGTTAATTTTGGTTCTTATTCCGAGTCTACTTGAGTTGACATACGATAATTTTGCGCTTAAAAATAAATGCATAGCTGAGTGACCCAAAAATAAGGACTAAGATTTGGCCGAAGCAATATGGTGTTTTGTTTAAAGGGGTCAAAATAGACGTTTTAACCCTAGATGCCGCAGATTGCCAATTCATGGCTTACAAGTAATCCAAACGAAAAACAAGCTGTTTTTTTAGTGTTCGTTTCAAGAATATGTTCCTTTTGACCAAAACAACATTTCGATCACATCATCCCTTGCTCTAAGAATGACTGACTCAATAACAGAAACTTCGTTTGAAGTTTTGATGTATGGACTCAGAACTTTCTCGTCACACTGTTTATGAAAATGTGCCAACTCTTACTTTTGTATACTTTCGACTGGTTTCGCTCAAATAGATGTGGTCATGGGGGTCTTCGGGATCGCCTGGATCTTTTCCCATGAGTTGGACCTTCTTGGAACCGGTGACTTCAAAGAGCTCGGGATGAAATAAAGCCAACGGAGCAATGATCGTCTCATCCGCCATTGACACTTTGTATTGAATGACAGGCTTATCTGGAATGGTGATTTTCATTTCAGGACTTTTTTTTTTTGACCAATTGTTTAACTTAAGATGCCCCCCAAAAACTTCAGTTGTTATTGTACTTTACGAGATTGAAAAACTTCATTTCATACCAGGGAGTTGGAAAGTTTTATGTAGATCTAAAAAGCTTTGCTTTTCTTTGTCTGTGTAAGAAACACATCCTGCTGTTTTGTGAAATTTCTAAACAAACTTGATCAGCTTGGAAACAACATATTTCAGAGGAAATATGTTTGCCTTTATTCTATTACCCCACCTAAGGCCTTAACGTTGAAGGGCCATTCAGTAATGCCACATTGATCCAGATCCAAATGGGTAACGTCCTCTTTAAGTTTCTGGAGCAATTCCGCGTCAAGGAGATTCATATCCGGTTTGCATGATTTGTACGGAAACCCTATGTTTCGCAGTAGGAAATAAAGAATCTGAGTGATATCGCCACTTCCATAATTGATTTGGACTCGAGAATCCGGTTGTGATATTCC
>CM021316.1:8506266-8569389 GCA_010645155.1 Tigriopus japonicus | reverse complement strand
AGAATTTGAGTGATATCACCACTTCCATAATTGATTTGGACTCGAGAATCCGGTTGTGATATTCCATCCTCAACGCAAGATACCGATGTTTTCTGATCGCCAATATCGACCACACATGCAAAACCTAAAAAAAGCGGAAACGTCAGTATGTCGAGTGCTTGATAAGATAAGGCTATTTATGCCAATCTTTACCTAAACCAGCGCCAAAGGTGGCTGCCACATGATCTTGGATGACAAAACATCCGCCAAATCCGAGTTCCAGGAGCATCAGTGACAGATAGTGCTTGATTAATGGCCTTTGATACATGGCAGGAATCACGAGAACGGCTCGAAAGCCTGCCAAATCCGACAAAGGGATATGTAGGCGATACTTGATCACATGGGACCAAATGGCCTTTAAGTCCATTAAGATGGCGCTTTGAGATCCTCCTGCAAGCAAAGTTGAGAGTCATCCACGCTAGCTTGAAAACTGCACTCTTGGTGTCGGATTTAAGTTTAGCTCTTTTTGAGAGATCCGTCGTTTGATTTTGGATAAGTTATTCTCAAAAAAGGCAAGTTGGGAAAAGTTTTATTTACAATAAGATTATTGTTAAAAATATTTTTTCACAATTCAGCCACTTTTTGACCATCTTTTCTTTGGGCAGAGTAATTGGGATTCTTCTTCAGATCGGAAATATTGAGGCCTGTTCTAGCCTAAGCGTTTTTGTTCCGAAATAGGTTTATAAAGTGCTAAAGAAAACCCTCTTCAACCCTCAATCTATCCCCAATTTTGTCGTTCTTTACCCCGTGCAATAAAAATGGAGGACAAATTGAGCATTCTTTTAACCCTTAAACATATTTTAAATAATGAACAACGCACCCATGAATCTACAATCACCATCAAATAATCAAGTGTTACTTCCATCGATATCTTTATGAATCAAAAATCATACATTCTTAATTTTCGTGATCCAAATTGTTTCTTACCAATACCAGAATGGCGATTGACGTCTCCGTTCTTGAACGGAAAGTGAACATTGTACTCCTTGGAATTACTCGGAATCTGCAACACTTCATCGCCCACAATCACCTCTTGTTGGGTCACCAAACTAAACGAAAAAAAATACTATGATCCATCATCATTCATAAACCAGCACTACCTTGGCTTACCTTTTCAATTCTTGGGGCGAATCCTTCAGCACTTCCGGTTTGACTCTCTCATTGATTTCGCGCAAATGTTTCACGGGCACGGAATAGCGTTTCACGCCCGTACTTTGAAGAGTGCGCTCGAGAACGTGAGCTAATCGAATGCGAGTATCAGCCAAACTTTGGAACTGATCCCCATCCAAATTGGCCATGGTGGGCAGGGAGGATTCGCGAAACACGCCCGTGGGCGTGCCTTGAACATCGCGTTTGTGAGTCCTCCGACGACGAGCCAGACAATGAAGCATGACCTAACGGGAATAAAGGAAATCAGATTGAAATATCTTGATAAGTCTCACGCTAAAGTTTTTTCCCTAAGAAAACAAACCGTAAGGATTATGAGAAGGAATCCTAGGGATTACAAGGGCTGCTCGAATCATGCCAATAAAAACGCCAAAAAATGCATCAAGAAAACGCAAAAGTGCCAACAGTTAAGGAACAGATGGACTTTATTAAAGTAAAAAAAAAAAAGCTCCGTTGTGGAAGGGAAGAAGTGGCAAAAGTATTTCTACCATTGATCATTTGCTAAACGAATCAAAATTAAAGGCCACAAAGACCGTAGAACACTCGCGGCTCTTGGTTTTTCGCTGAAAATTTATCAAGTTAAATAAAAAGTAGTTAATTATTTGATGTCAGTGTACCTCAATGATTGATCGTTGACTTGAATGCCATTCATTAAAGTGGAGAAGGCAATCGGAAAACCAGTTTTGAGATTGATAAATAAAGGCCTTAGAGCAAGGTTTCCTGAAGTATGCTGTTTCAATTTTAATTCTTATTGTTGAATTTATTATTTCAATGATTTATTTGTTGGCAGGGAATCGCATTCCTTGTAGCGGTAGTTCAAAAACCGCTACCAACAACAACAACAAAAAAAATATTAAGTACAACTAATCCTAAATTCTGCTTAGAAAAGGGTTCCTCGCCCATTTTCGATCCCGTTCAAATCAGCTAGAAATGTCGTCTCTACTCGATCTACGTTGTGATCTGAGTCTTGTCCCGTTCATGCTTACTTGCGGTGTGGCATCGAGAGCTCGACCGAATCGCAAATAGCGCGAACCCGCTTGAAACACCAAAATGGACGAAGCGCTCAAAGCCGGTTTGCTGGACAACAACGACAACGACGACGAGGATGCTCCACCCAAATCCTCCTCGTCCAGCTTAGTGTTATCCAGGGATACGGAACCATTGAGTCCAGCCACGCCGGATCCGGGCCCTGGAACAGCCTCCATGATCATTCCGATCGATGAAAATCCTCACAGATAGAATTTTAAAAAATTTTTCCAACACACGAATTTTTTGGGACTGAAGGGAGAAATCACGATCACCCAATTCCAAACCAAAACAAAGTGAGGTTTATTAGATCGACGCAATGCTACAAAGTTACTCACGCAACCTACCGTTTTCACTGGGTTCCTTTCTAAGCTAGACTGAAGAAGCTCATGGGAAAGAAGCGAAAACTTGACCCTAGCGACAAGTGGCGATGATGGGAAGCTTCAAAAAAGCCCAACAAACTGAGAAGCTCGAGAGAAAAAAATGCGGGAAAAGGAGCCTTTCGATCCGAAAAATATAACACAATAACTTGAGGACTACTTATTATGCAATATGACGACTGAATAGATCGGTATTGGCTTGATTTAATTAAACTGATCGCAAAATCGAATTTCTTTGCTATTTGGACTTCCTGATTTGATGGTGGCGACAACAACGGCGAACAATCGAAGCTTCGAAATACCCCAACAACTTGGCCAAGTTTTCGCTTCTTTCCCATGAGCTAGACCATAGACCACGGAACTTCTGGACGGGTGACGGCCACGCAACCTTTTCCACAGACGTCATGTCGCTCAGGAAGCAACGTTATTTAATTCAGACTTATGTTAGATCTTAACAACTTAGTTTTCTTTTCTCTAGCTTATTTCCAGTCTCCACATCTCCCCTGTGAAGGATTTTCACAGTTTTGATACTGTTGTATTACTCATGCATGGATAGATAACTGAAAACATCAAATTTTAACATAGTTTTAACTTGACACAATCCAATTTGAATATATGTAAATATCCATTTAAATAATTCAGATAGGTGATACTTCTTGAAATATTTGGTATACCTTAATGTCACATTGTACCTGTAAGCAATTGTTGATAATATATATATCTTGCACTTGATATGCCATACTTAAGTTTAATTTGTACTCCTTTGTACATTAATATGTCTCAACTGTACAAGCATTGAGGTAGCAAACTTAAAATCTGGCAACTGAACCAAGAGATATTTAACCTCTTTCAATGTTCCCATTCCGGCATTTTTAATATCTTTTCAATATATTTTATTAAATTTCCTTATTTGTAGTTCTACACATTCAATGGATAATTCACTTTCTTTCATCCTCATGCCCATGTTAAGTTCCATATCATGGGTTTCTCATTAGATTCACTCCTTTTGAAGGACTTCAAAAGCCTTAGGCTATAATTAATATAGCATTCGCACAGTTCCATTGTATACTTAAAAAGTTGGATTAGGCACTTTAGGCTCTTACTGCATGTAGAAAGGAAAGCACTACAAGAAACAGTATCAAATAAAAATTCTTTCTTTGGTGACTTTAACCATTGACCAAATGTACTTGTGTTGAAATTTTGGGCAAATATATGCCAAGACAAATATTCTGCTTTGAGCTTAAAAGATTCCCAGAATTATGCCTCACACAATGCAAACACTAAGATTTATCTTACTTGCTTGGTTCACTCACATTTAGAAAAAGTATATGAACGTTTGGTATGTGGCTGAATCACCAACAGAACAAGCCTTGCCATCGAGAAGAAATCACACCATGAACAATCTAGCAGTAGTTGAGACTTGACCGATTCCCAAAATAACTCTGGGTGAGGAGGTACTTGTTTCACTAAAGGTGTTGCACTATCAAAGGTGGGTGTGCCATCAGCCATAGACGGTAGCACTACAGCAGATGAAGGAGTATTGCCATGAGTCAAAAGATCTGAATGTGACTTTAAAAACACACTTACAAAGCAATGCACAGATGAATTTATCACATTTCATCATGATTCTTCAAGATGTTTCAAATGTTGTGAGTGAGAAAAAACTGGCAAAACAAACAAGGGTGACTGAAAATTGTAGGCTTTCTAAAATTGTGATTTGGATCTTGCAAAAATAAGTAAGGCTCAAGTCATTTCTTCAAATAATAGAAACCTGCTATGAGCTTATAAATAGCAAAAGGAACTTAATACTCAAATTATAAAGAGATTTTGTTTTGTCATAAGATAAAATCATGCTGTCTGCTGGTCAATGATCTCGTCACCTTTTGAATGGCAGATGTGGCCAATCCTGCCCCATGAGAATTGGCTTGGGTTGCCTGAATGACGCATACTTTGAGACAGGCATTTTTTCCGATGCGGTTTCAGATCCGGTATTAAGGAATCCTTGGCTAGACTCGCTAGACTCTCCCTGAAAGACAGGGATTTTCTAGAAATACTAAAAGGCAGAGATTGGCATTCAAATCTATGATTGCCTGACCCAGCACAGGCTGTCTGTGACGTCATTCATCATGCAGGAAGCCGAAGTTCATGATTAAAGGAACCTTTTCTTCTACGAAACACATCTACACTATTTCGCTCATTTGATAGGGCAGTTTGGTTATTGAAAATCCTCAAGTCTGCTGGAAATGTGTCTAAGGTATTTACCCGATATGCAAAAAGTGAATTTCAACTAGTATGGAGTTTAAACAGGGGCCGAGTAATTCACATGATCGGGTGATTGACAGCAAAATCTTAGTGATGTGGAATCTGGGCTTGCGCAAGTTTTTTTACGGGAGGTGGCAGGGTAGGGTTACCGCTTGGAGAGTGGGTGCTTTGCTCTTGTCTATGAGCAAACACGAATGTAAGTTTGAGTTGCAACCCTGCTCAGAAGTCACTAAAGTCAGGGATGCCTTGCCCTTTTGGTAATCCTGAAAGATAAAACGGGTTTATGATAGTGATGTGACTTGGGCAAGTAATGAGTCATCACAAACACCCAAGAACAAGTTGTTGACAAGCATTACTTGGGCAATACACCAATACACAGACGAGGTATGACTGACATCTTTGGGTGCAGTTTGAAACACAATCAGTGCTTCCATTTTTCTCTCATGTATTGCAAAAATGGCACTCTTAGACAAGAAACGTCACTCTCCTCAATGCCTACAAACGAGTTTGTGAGTTGCCCTAGCTCTTTTGTAGATCAAGACTGCTGGAAAGACTTTTGGGGGGGTGGAAGAACAATTTCGCTCAACCCCCCCAAAACAGTGCTTCCACAAGCTGCTCCAAAGCACTTGTCTAGTTAACGCAGAAACTAGTTTATTGATGGATGCATGGCCTTAACAAGCACAAGCCCAAAGGAGGCAACCACTACGATATTTGATCAGTTCATAGAAACACTCCACGGAAACGGAAACTAATCGGTTTAGTGCAGAGTCATATCCAAAGATGTCGGGATTACCTCGACTCCGTATACACTTGGCAAGCTCAAGGAACATTGGAAGATGCAGTTGCCGGCAGTTGCTCTTTGAAGAGTTAAGATACTTGCAGTGTGACTTAGAAGAAAAAATGTCAAGTTGCATTATCGATGATCTTTTGACCTTAATAATTTAGCAATAAATAGTGGAAGTGATACAAAAAAATATTTCAATTTCGATAGCATTTGCAAAACCATGGTTTTTTTTTTGTTTCGGTTCTAGGCCACACATGAATGCACTTTTGAGGCTAATCAAGACCGAGATTTAGAAGTCACACTTCCAGAACAATCTCGTTTACTCAGAGTTGCCGGCATGAAAAAGTAAAATGCCAACTCTTTTTTTTTTTGAAATATTCTCAAAAGCTTTTGCATTTCTCGATACAAAAGCTTTGAATTGTGTATTTTCATCTAAAAATCCATCCTAACAAGGGCATGGGCCCTATTTCGCTGAAACTTTCTGGTTAATTGAAATTCTGATGCCGAAGGTTTAGTCTTCATTCCTAGCAAATTTGGCAAACCTGTAAGGTGGGAAAAATACTTGTACAGGCACCCAAGTAGACCCAAGTTTCGGCAAGTCCAAGGTACTGTACCGGACCGCTTGCCCAAGCTCCTGTTTGCCTCCCATCACTAGTTTATGAAGACTGGTAGACAGAGGGAGATATGATTTCACATAGGTAAATTGGCAACCCCATCACCAAGTCAGATCACTACAAAATCAACAAAGAAGAAGTACTGTGGTTTGTTATTGAACTTCCTTAGAATTAGCTGAATGTTCAACTGAATGCTATTGACCAATCACCAGCATGAATTATCGGCACCGTGTGTTAGCCTACGAGTGCCAGTCTCTGATATAGGGTCCCTAGGATTTTCCATTTGACGGCGCTATTTTCTTCAGCCATCCGGTCACACTGTCTGCTGACAATGTTTGGCTTTAGACATAAGTAGGAAATTTTCACTTGACGCGGCAAGCACTCACATAAAACATATTAATATAATAAGTTATTATCCTTCAAGGAGACTGCCCAAAATGGGATTGGATTGGGAAGCTCAAGGTGTGTTGGCCGATTTTCGTGAGTGTCAAAGGGCGTCTCAGAACACGGATTTGGTGTTTCATTGTAGCAACGGCCACGTGTCCGCCCATCAAATGATCTTTGCCGGTATTTCGCCCTTCTTCACCGATCTCATGCAACGTTTCGTGATTGGCCAAGATCTTTTTCCCTTGGATTTGAACATTTCCTTGCCCGAGATTCGCCGAGAACACGTGAAAATGGTCGTGGAAATGGTGTACACGGGTCAAGTGCGAATAACTAAAAGGGACTATCAACCTTTTCGAGAGATTTGCCAGCTCCTGAAGCTCTGTGTGCCAATAGCTGATTACGATAATTTTTTCATGAACCAGTGCGACAACGATGAAGATGATGGTGATGAGGAGGAGAAGGAAGAAGATGAAGATGACGGATCCGATGACGACATTAAGTTCGTTGAGCGTTCCGTTTCTGAATCGCAAATGCCGGAAATTTCGATTCCTTTGCATTCGTGTTCGAGCTCGTCGCGGGCATTTATTTGCGGCGATTGCCATGCCGTATTTCCTTCAAAAACCGACTTAACAAAGCACAAAGAGAGCGAACATGACCACACTGAATCGCTGTCTTCGGACTCACCGCCATCGCCAATCTTGTCAGAACCATCAACAGTCACTCCAATGAAAGCCAGACTAAGGAGTCATCGATCTTCAAACAGAAGCGGGAACTTGAATTGCCCGCCCAATGACAAACGTGGGGTCGAATGTCCCGATTGTCTGCATTTTTTCGCTCCAGAGATAGTCCGAAAACATTTGGTCAGCCATCTATGCAAACAGCTCAATGAACATGTGACGAAAAGTAAATCAGTGTCAGGATTCTTGAAGTGCGAATTGTGTTGGTTTGAAACAGCTTTTCAAAAGAAAATGATTAATCATTTGGGTTTGACCCATGATATGATCACGAAATTGGCTAGTGAAGCCCAAATCAAGTTCCTTGATGAAGGGAAACAGTTGCGCGCCGAAGCAAGGCATTCGTCCCCCAAACACCAGTCGATGCCAAGGAATGAGAATACATTCAATAAACCGAGGACCAGAAAACGAATCCTTGAGAATGGAGATATCTCTGAGATTGAGAATAGCGATGTCGAGACGGAGATGGGAAATACGCTTGATGACGAATCACAAGCTTTGAATGCACCACTGGATGTGTTAAGCCCGCCAATGCTCACTCAACCCAACAAACGAGCCAGTTCTTCAATCGAAAACGAGAACATCAAGGAGGTCAGCCGAGAGGTCAGGTGTCCGGATTGCCTGAAGCTTGTCCATGTGTGGCATGTCCGAAACCATTTGTGCAGCCATATACGGACGCATCTTAACAAACACTTAATCAAGACTAAATCCGTGCCTAAGCGTTTTAAGTGCCTACTCTGCCCATTTGAATCAGGTGTATCAACCAATATGCGTCATCATTTGGGTGTGAACCACAAGATGGTGATGAAATATAGCAATGCCGATCAAAAGAAATTCATGGCTGATGCTGACAGTCTGTTGGTTTGCAAAGGACAAAAGGCCGTGACGTATGAAACCGAGACTGATTATCAGCAAAAGCATGAGCGTTTGATCGAATGTCCGGATTGTCAGAAAAGCTTCCATTCAGTACAGGTCAGGACACATTTGGTGACCCATCTACGAAAACATTTTGAAAAGTTCGTGATGAAAAGTCAAAACGTGCCTAAGGGTTTCCGGTGCAAGTTATGCTCTCACGAATCATATGAACACCACAAAGTGCTTCGACATTTGGGCTTGACCCATAAATTGATCGAGACATTTGCTAATGAAGAGCAAAAGAAATTCTTTTATGGCAAACAGAAGATTTCTCCAAATGTGTCCTCCAAACACCGCAAGTTATCATCGAAAGTGGAAAAGATGCTCAAGACATCGAAGACAAGAAACTCGAACGTGGAGTATCAAGCCTTGCCCGAGATGCAGGACAGCAACATCGAGGTTGAGATGGATAATGCGCATGAGGGTGACGCCGAGACTGAATCGCCCAGACTCAAAGGATTGGCATAGTCGCCGAGTGGTTTAAATCCCTCTGAACTGTTGAAGACAACGTTGTAACCATGGAAAAGAAAGCGAACTGGAAAAAAATCGATGTTCGGTGTAGATGGCTAGCCCGCGGTCAAACGCCCAGATTTCCTTCATTTAGGGTTTCATATGCGAGAGCACCTCAACCAGCTCGTGATGGGCGGTTCCACTTGCAAGTGGCTTCGGAAGCCCAAACTCTGTCCCTATGAAACTACTGTTCCATGTAACTTGCACCATGTTTTAGCGAAGACCCATAATACAAACATTGACCCATGTGACCCAACATAAAAGATCGAGGGCAAAAGAGTTGAGATAGAGACTGACAATACTCGAGATGAGGCAACGGAGATAAATCAACTAAACCACAAAATAAAAGGATGTTTTTGGACCCCCGAGCTTGGTTATTGTTTTTTTTTTCTTAATTTCCTTGTTCTTTGCGATTTACTTTCTATGATTATCTATTTTATTTTCTATCTATTTTACATTTTCACGGCCATTATTGCGACAGTGCATGACAAATTAATAAGGACGTTGTGGGTACTGATGGGAAACAAACAAAGATAACAAATAAAGGCTGGTCTGCACGTGAAACAAATCGGCAAATATTTGGTCAAATCCAAGACAAAATTAGCTTGATGGCAAATACCATTTGCTGTCTGTCAAATATTTCTGACTTTGAACATGTTGAAAAATTATTTGCCCTTAGGCTAACTTTATCGGGTCACTTTTATTGGGTCCTAGATGGCGCTGTAACCCCGTTGCCATAGGGATTCAGCGATGCCTTTCCGTTTTACCGATATTTCCGTGATTCAAAGATGTCGAGACGTTATTTAAAAAGCACATGAACTTCTCTTCATCAAGAGCCTGGAATTGTTTTTGTTTGAAAGGTCATTTTTTTCTTAATGTTTTTGAGGTTACAAGATAGACATAATGTAGAAACATATCTAGATATAAGTTTTATTTGGAACGTAAGGGATAGAGGTGGATACTGACAAGCTCAAAGATAAATTCGATTTAAAGGATAAGCTGATATTTTGTATTGTCCCTGTGGCGAAAAAGGTAAAATGTGGCGTCTCTGCAGAATAAAGTCACTTTGCAGTAGAAACTTGAACGAGTTACACAAAGAGACTAGTCTCTAGTTACATGTGCCTTTTTCATCGGTCTTTAGGATCGTCAGTTTCATCACATCCCTTCACTTAGCTCAAAGCGCTGAATGGCCTTTTCATGGGGATGATAGAACACCCGGGTTTTTAGGTCGTTTTCTTCCTTCTTTAGTTTCAGAAAACCCCAAAAACAATTTCGTTATGCGTTTTTCACCATTACTAAATACTTGGCCCATGTTGTGATAAAGAAAAACTGCTTCTACATTTCAAAAAATATTTTGTGTTTGAGTCAAAGAAAACCATATCTTTGTCATCTTACCCATGAAATTTTCCAAAAATTACAATTGCGCATAGATCGAGTAGATTATTTTTTTTAGCATCATTAACCGGCTGAGTGTGATCGGACGTATTCAGCCTTTCTAGCAAAAAATAAATTGAGCACATCAATTTAAGCCTCGGATAAATATTCAGTTTTGCTGCGGAGCAGAATCCCAGACGTTTCACAACGTAGTGTTTGCTGTTGGCTGATCGTCAGCTGACCCTACTCCTTGGAGTGTCTAGAATTTCTGCTCCACAGAAAAACTGAATATGTCTCCGAGCCTTACACATCATCAACCGGATGTAAGCCCAAGTATCTCAATGTAAAATAACGCTCATTTCCACGGACTTCAACTTACTGAATACGCGGAAAATTTAAAATGACTGGGATTTGCCAAAAGGGGCTGACTAACTCACCCTAGCTAGCTATTCAGTCAATCTTACCGCTAGCGGTATGATTTTAAACGCTCACTTAGGCCACCTCCGCGCATGTTTCATTGAAGGAAACTTTTTTTGAGTCAATAAATCATGGGGTGGCTTCATTTTCGGGAACTTTTTAGCCACCCTAGTGCTAAGGTTTGAAGTCCACTCCAAAACAAACGTGCGTCATCGTCGCCCGTTCTCCTTCTTCTTCCGATTGCGCAAGAGTTGATTGATCACTAAGCCCATCATTCCTTCCTTCACATCACTTCTTCATCATGGAGCACTCAACCTCCATCGACAAGCCCGCCAAGAAAAATCGTCGCAAACGCGGCAAAAAGCCCGCTTCAAAGGGTGCCGATGGCCCTACTGCGCCTCCTCCGACCCCGCCCAAAGCGCCCTCCGCTCCTCCAGTACCCGCCAAAACCCAAAACGGACCCGCCTCCTCATCGTGTAAGCCTCCGAATCCCGGATCGTCGACGAGTAACTACCCGCCTCATTTTGCCGCGGATGTGGCTCTGCAATTGGTGTCCCGTTGTCCCGAGGATTTCATCGCGGGAACTTTTCGCATCAACGCCAAATCCTACAAAGACGCGTACGTTTCGCATCCGGATCCGCAATCGGCCGATATTCACGTGTTCGATTTCCCCGATCGCAATCGAGCCATGAACAACGATCGCGTGTTGGTCCAATTGAAGCCCAAGGACCAATGGACCTTGCTCCATGACAAGATTCAAGCCTATTTGCGGGAGCAATCTCAAGCCGATCGTTTGGGACCGGCCGAACTGGCTTTGATGACCTCAGCGCTCGATTTGAAGGCCCAAGGCCAGGGCGTGTCGGCGGTGGAATACCCGAGAGACGCGGTTTTGGCGCATCCCTTGTGGAAGAACTTTGTCCAACCCACGGCCAAAGTGGTGAGCATTTTGGAGGCTCGTCACACGCGATTGGCCGCCGGTCGATTGCGCAAGTTTCCCGATGGCAATCCCAATTTCGCCCTCTTTGCCCCGGAAGATAGTCGGGTGCCCCGGATGAAGGTGCCGCGGGGCGATTGTCCGCCGGAATTCTTCGCCCGACCCCAAGATTTCCAGGACATGCTCTTTATCGGGGCCATGACCCGATGGGACATGGGACACACGGCTTTTGGTAAGATATCCCATCCGAAGGGAGATCGATAGGGGACAAAATAACCGGGCGGCATGCGGAAAAAAAATCGCGGGAAAGATATGCAAGATATGGGTTTTTAGGGGAAGAAGAACTTTGATTTCAGTTCTTTGATCCTTTTTAACCACTCTGAGTATTATCATTTTTGGGTCGAAATCAATCTTGAGACTTGATAAAGGCATAATCATAAGAGTTGAGATAAACGATTTCTTTATGTTTAGAAGCTGTAGGACATCCGTTTGAAATTTGCAAAGCCTTAAGTGGATCTTAACTTTTGAGCTAGCTCATTTAATAACTCATTAAATGAGCTAAAATGTACTGGGTTGGTAAGAGTGTTTAAATTTTTGGGGGGTCGAACCCAAAAGTGATCAAAAGAGACGGGAATTATTTTCTCAACCAATGTAAAATTCAGTTAGCAAATTGAAGATTTTGTTTGAAACTTAACAACCTTGAAAAAAAATCATGTTGTCCAAGACTACAGGAATGAAGCCAAAAAAAACATAGCCATATTAACAAAGCTATGAATATTTACAGGTAAAATTGTCAAAGAGATTGGCAATTACGACGATATCGCCGCGCGAAGTATTGCCAATATGGAAGAAAAAGGCATCGATCATTCGGATTTCCCCGAAACTATCCGAGAACACTTGCCCTCCTTGCCTTTTGTGATCCCCGAAAGCGAAATTCAAAAGCGACGCGATTTCCGCCAAGACTGCGTGTTCACCATTGACCCCAAAACCGCCAGGTAAATCAATCATTCACTAATTCATTGAATGTCCAGCCTTAGTAATAGTTCCCGCGTTTCCAAACAAATAAAAGGGACTTGGATGATGCCCTATCCGTGACGGCTCTCTCCAACGATCGCTTCAAGATCGGTGTTCATATTGCGGATGTGTCCTACTTTGTCCATGAGGATGACCCCATTGATGTGATTGCCCGTGACCGAGCCACTTCTGTGTATTTGGTCGAAAGAGTCATTCCAATGTTGCCCCGAGTTTTATGTGAAGACCTGTGCTCTTTGAGTCCCGCCCGAGATCGGTTGACCTTTTCGGTGGAGTGGATTATGAACGCCAATGGCGATATTCTAGAGGAATGGTTTGGGCGTACCGTGATTCGGAACTGTTCCAAATTAGCCTATGAACACGCCCAAGGCATGCTCGATGCCCCCGATAAGGTAAGTGTTATATGGTTTGATTGCATTTGAGGTTGAATTATTGAAGTGTAAAGGGCGGAAAAAGAGGTGTTGATTGATTTTGCCAACCAAGAAATCTTGGCTTAGGTGGTCAAAATGGCATGTTATGTGATAAAAGAGTGGGAAATATGTGATTTTTGAATAGCCAAATACTACTCTACTTTTTGGATTTTTTGCAATTTTAGTACCATAAATCCCATTTTGATCAGATTTAAACGAAAAATCATCAAAATGTCCAAACTTGCAATTCGACATTTTTTGTAGCATCTAAGTCATAAGGGCGGTCTGTAAAACGCGAAAACCCTTGCACTGACCAAAATCTTACATTGACGAACAAGCCTTTTCTCTTCTTTCATCCGCCCGCGATAAGGTTTTTGAAGAGATCACTTAAACCTCCCCCTGCATATCTCATTTCCCGCTCTTTATTGATGAACTTTATGATTCAGAGCTTAACCGAGAATGACGAAATAACTAGATACATTGGTAAATTTCAAATTCTAACCCAGCCATTACCTTTTTAATCGTTCCATTAGTTATTCAATGCTAATTTGTCCCTGCAAGTCAGGACCAATCTTGTAAACGCATCCTCATTTCGAAAAAGTCTCCATGTATTTGTCCTCCTTGATTAGCCCAATCATGATGAATTGATTCCATCCACACTTGGGTTTGAGCTTTTTTAAACACAGTTCTCAGGAAAAGAACTTGTAGAACATCATGATTTATCAACTAAAATGCCATGTTTCATGGTTCCCATGGCAGGAATGGACCTCGGAAGAGCTTCCCCCCGTTGAATCGCCTTGGACCTACAGAGATCTGTCCGATCGAGTCAACATTTTGAACGGCATTGCCCTGAAACTTCGCTCGAAACGCGTGGCCAATGGCTCACTGCGGCTGGACAACCTCAAACTAGCCTTCACTCTGGACAAGGAAACCGCTTTGCCCGTGGGATATCAACTCTACGAGCATCGCCATAGCAACAAACTCATCGAGGAATTCATGCTGTTGGCCAACATGCGTGTGGCCAAGAAGCTCAACGAAGCCTTTCCCACTTTGGCCGTGCTTCGTTGTCATCCTCCACCCAAGGAACAGCCTTTGGTCAAGGCCGCCAATCTGCTCAATCGATGTGGGGTCACCATGAATGTGGGCTCCTCCAAGGCTATTGCGGCCTCGTTGGAGAAAGCTGCACGAGAACGAAGTCCACAGGAGTATCTGGTGATTGCCAATAATCTGACCAAACCCATGGAATTGGCGCGATATTTCTGCGCGGGTTGTGAGCAACCCGAGAATTTCCGGCATTACGCTTTGGCTGTGGATCTGTACACGCACTTTACTTCGCCCATTCGACGATATCCGGATGTATTGGTACACAGGTAAGAGTAGGTTCCTAAGAAAAATTGAATAAATTTGGTCCAAATATCTTTAAAAGAAGATTTCAAAAGCTGTTCCAAGGGTACTTTTTACTCAAGAGATGATAATGCCTAATCTGAGCGAAAATATTTCCTAAAGCAAGAAGCACTGAAAACTGGGGTGGGAGGCTAATGGTGAGAATTATGATTTTTAGAAGGATTAATGCAATTGCGTTCTTCTGCAAACGAGACCTGGCTTGTATTCAGAAGACGATGTTTTTCAATTTTCAGCTTAATCGAAGGACGGAGTGAAAAGTTATGTCTTCTCAAACTTATGAAGAGAGCATAGAATGAATGAATTCGCCCTTTTGTGGTAAAACAATTACCAGAAAAGGGCTAATTCATTCCTTTTCGGTAGGATTTGCACTGAACTTTGAGAGAGCATAACTTTTAACTCCGACGTTCGATTGAGCTGAAAATTGAAATACGTATTCTTGTGAATATAAGAAAGGTCTAATTTGCAGCAGAAAAAACGTAATTGAACTGTTCCTACTGGAAATCCTGATTCCTCTCGTTAGTCTCCCAGTCCAGTGAAATTCAGTGGTTCTTGAGTAAACTGACCAAGAGGTTCAAGAAATTCTAGATGATGACTACGATTAACTAATTGGTACTCAATTTGTCAATACTTCTTCCTCTCCATTTTTAGATTGTTAGACTACGCACTAACAAATCGAACTCCGGATTGGAACGAGTTCACCATTCAAAAGTGGGCCAACCATTGTAACACGAAGAAAACGGCGGCCAAAGCGGCCAGCGAATTCTCCAGCTTCATTTTCTTGGCCATGTTCATCAAGAATTGCGGACCAATTCAAACCGAGGCCTTCGTTTGTGATGTGAGTCAGGGTTGCATGGGCTTTAAACTTCATTCTAGCGACCACAGATTCTTACTAGACATTTAACACTACAAGAACATCAGCTGGATTTCGAAACACATCCAATCACTCAAAAATTTGATAGATCAACTTTGAACTCCTTGATCTGAATTGCGTAAATTTTGCATGGCGATTTTTGCATCCAAGATCTTTCAAAATTATTAGACCAGTCTCTGTTTGGGTTTTAGGTGGGTGATTTCGCATTTGAGGTGCTCATTCCTTCAGTGGCGGTGGTGAAGCGTGTCTACTTGGATCGATTGGCCAATTGCACCACCGAGGTGATCTCTCCACGGAAAGAGATGGCCATCAAATTTCCCCCTCATCCTCCGGAATATCCCGAGCCTCACATTCAGAGTATTCGATTTTTATCCAAGGTGTCTGTGAAACTATTTTTCGATGGAACTCCGCATGATTTCCAAGCCGTGCTTGAACGTCCGTGACTGGTTTTCTTTTCCACAAGAAAGAAAAATCGACTGTGATATTCCTTCCCTCAGCAAATGAATTGAACGCACATCACCCTCGACTCAAATACAATACTTTAGTTAGATGTTGCGTTATTATTATTACTATTATTAGGTTTAACAACAATGTGGGGACCCTACTTTTGTTGGCATGTGAGGATAAGTAGTACATAAAATGAGTTATAGTCGTATATAATCACAGAACGAAGGACATAAATAAGGAAACAAAAAAACATGCCCACTTTTCGACTAGTTTCGAAGGGCTTGGAGTCTCTCTTGCATCTCTTCCAGATCCTCTTCGACCTCCTCTTTGGCTGCTGTTGCTTCTTCTTCATCTTCCACTGGTTCTGGAAGATCGATGGATGCTTCAGGAACGCGTCCAGCCTTGGATAAGGCTTTATTCGTGTCAGCCAACACTTCTGACAACACCTTGTCCACTTCCAATTGAACGCTCTCTTCCATGTCCTCACCCTCTTCCAGACTCTCCATGGTGTCATCCATCATTTCCTCGATAATACCCGCCTAGCAAAAAGAATAAGAAAAAGTAATTATGTGAACTGTTGAATTCCTAGTAATCATGAACGTTTCCGGAATCCTGGGTTCACAATCTACTTTTTTTCCCTCGTAGTTTTGTATTGACAAATGAGGCACTTTTCTAAATACAACTTGGATCAAATGGTTTTCTAGATTCAGTTTTTAGAGATTTAATTCTTGAGCCGACGCAATGTGAAGATTATGAAACTGGTCCTGAATTTGAACCAGTATATGTAAGAGGTTAAATCGTATGAAACACTTTTATTTTGTTATTTCTCTCACTCTAGAGACTTTTTGGTTGGTGGAAGAAAATGACATGTCTCCAAATTTCAAACTGGTCACTCATCATTCATTCCAATGAAGCTTTAAAATTAAAAAGATGTGGGTCAATAATACTAGGTCGAAACGTCCAACCTAACCCATCTATAGCTTTTAGCCTGATGGACTAAATCATGAAAATAAAAGCACTTTTTCGGCCCAACTTTTGGTACCAATGATGAAGAATGAGTCCATAAATCGTGTTTTATTTTTGAAAGTTGTCACTAAAAATTGAGGTGAGTGCTTTTAATTTAACGCAAAATTAAGGTGGTGGTGGTGGTTAATGTAAGTATTCCTTGAAATTACCAAAAATCAAAGAGAATAACATGTTATCTGTTCAATCAAAATTTTTTTCATGGCTAGTGGTGCAGATCTTTGGCAAAAACACAGACATTAAAGCTAGCTATCCAATTATTGGCCAACACTCCTCTTCCTTTAGTTTCCCCAAATAACGAAAACAATCGGTAAGAATGGGTTAATCGAATACCTATTTCTTGTTTCAGATTTTTTTTGAGCTACGAAATGTTTGTCTTGTTTTGAAGGTCAGAAATATTCGTGAATCAAAATATCAATTCAAACCCCTTCTTGATGATGTTATCAATAAACGTCTTTTTTGTTACTAAAACTAATCTTTTTCAGGATTTTTGGTTACCACTGTGATCTCAATGAACACTCATCTCACCTTCATCATCTCCTTGGACATGTCTTGCATGGTTTTCTGTAGTTCGGGGATCTTGATGAGTTGCTGCATGGCCTTCATGACCTCAGCGGATTTGGCCAACGATCCGGCCATCTTCAATTGGGCCGCTTGAGCCTTCATGCCATTCTCAATGGAAGACAAATGGGCCTTGGCCGTGTACAACTTGCTCACGCTCTTCCTCGCATTCACGATCTCCTTGGCCAGGACCTACAAAAGACAATGGATCAATCATCATACGAACTTAAACCGTAAAAGCTCGAAATTTTGAAGTTTGGCATCCTTAGAATCTAGGAACTAGTGATGGACTGAAAGGGCTCATAACCGAAACCGAAAGCAGCTGACAACAAAATGTATGAATGCCAAATTCACATTGAAATTTTTAATGGTTCATTTGTTCGATGTTGGGTGGTAGCGAATTTGGGAAAAATTTAAAACTTAAAATCCAGAGGCTTTTGGACCAACAAAGTTTTAATTTAGTTGTCAAACTCCATCCTTTATAGTGCTTGTCTGCTTTCGGTTTCGGTAGGCATAAACGAAACCGTCATTTCGGTTGAAAGCGCTTGCGGTTCATCACTGCCCTTGTTTTTCTTTTTCACGCTTATTTTTCCATATATAACTCTTTATATAACCTCATCCTCATTTTTACGTCAACCACACGTTCTATTTGTATCTCAAAAACGCATACATGTAATCGTGACCTCTTTTTTTTTTACTGAAACATATGTTTTATGCAAAAAATAAACTCCCGATACAACAACAACAACTACTAGGAACTTCTATTCATGGATCAGAATTTGGTGTTGAAAAATGAACGATCCATGAGTCATGGACGCACAAAGCAGATTTCTCTATTAATCAATGAGTCATGATTGAATGCCTAAAACATGTGCGACGGACATAAAATTGACGGATTAACCTTTGCTCGACTTGATTTTCCTCTAGTTTTAAAACCATGAAAAATCCATTTTTCGGGTTTCCTTCTTTGTTTCAAAACATCATTCGTGAACTTTGATTTGAACAAGGTTATACTTTTTTTTCTTCTATAAATATATAACAGTGGGAATGGGCCAAAAAAACCATTAATTGAAACTAGTGATGGACCGAAAACGGATTCGGTTTTGCTTATGCCTACCGAAACTGAAAGCAGATTTGCACTGTAAATAATTGAGTTTGACTTTTTTGGTCCAAAACCCGCTGAAACACGAGTTTCCGATTTTTTAAGTTTTAAATCATCGAACGCATGAGCAATATGATTTTTTGAGGTGAATTTTGAATTTACATGATCTTGTAAGTGAACCAGGTGGTTCCAATTTCGCTTACGCCCTCTTTCGGGCGAAACTTTCGGTATCTTTTACATATCGAAGTTGCAAAATGGCAGGAAAACGTAAATTTTGCCGGGTGTTTCTCGATCAAACAATTCCGATTGTCTTTCAAATGACAATCGTTAGAATGCTTATTGCCTTTCGGTTGTTTAAGCTAAAACTTACTTCAATTTAAAATATTGACTCCTACTATATTTTACCATAAAACCATAATAAAGCTAAGCCACCCGAAAGTCACGTTGCTACTCGAGGATTTGGTCTTTGTATCTAATAGCAGAACAATGTTTGTTTAAAATTATTTTCCCTACTCTTAGCTTGGTTTCCCAGAGTTTTTGGAAGGGTTGACAAACTTACAGAAGCTCATGGGAAAGAAGCATCATCAGAACACTAGCGACAGTGGCTTAATCATGAAGCTTTAAAAAAATTAAACAAACCAAGAAGAAATAAATACAGCAAACAGGAGCCTTTGAACGAAAAAAATATCCATGGAAGGGCTTGAATCCATCTTATTTGTGATCCCTCGACTGGATTAATCCTAACTGGCATGATCTATGTATCTTAATTGCAAAATCGACTTTGGTTTTAACTTGAACTTCCTGATTGACGGTGGCGACAACAACGGCAAATAGTTGAAGCTTTGAAGAAGCCAAACAACTTAACGCATCTTTCCCATGAGGTTCTTTTAGGTAAACTGACTGACCTTGGCCGATTCTGTATCGCCCTTTTTGGCGGCCAATTTGGCCGATCTGAGGGCCTTGAGTTCTTCGCGTTTAATGGCATTGATTTGTCGATCGATAGTGTAGCCTTCTTTGCGAATCCCTTTGGACCATTCTTGGACCAACAACTTGGGATCCGGACTCTTGGATTTGCCAAACAAACCCATCGGCTGGAAACGAACAAAGCCACGTCAAACATCCTTAGATCATGAGTTCAATGAAGAATCAAGCCCAACTCACCTTTGGCTTCCTCTATCAATCTCTATCAGGGAGATCAGCTTAGGATAATGTGAAATTCTAGGTAGAAAGAGTCAGACGTCTTATTTGTTTTGGTCGAGATTCTGTGTGAGTGTGTGTCTTTTGTGGGTCTGCTCATATCAGGCTTGCCGGATAGTTAGACGGAAAAGGGTCAGAACGAGAATGATTTGTTAGCCAGATGATAGCTTTGTAATCAGCCTTATCAAGTTATGATTTGAATCTTTAGTTTTGAGTTCAATTAAATTGAAAAGAAGAAGGGACTAGGGCTACCAAATTTTGGTAAAAAATAATGCCAAACAAGGTATAATTTTTGGTAATCATTTTGAGAAATAATGCACCGAAATCGGATTTTTTTGGTAATTTTTTTCTCAATAATTGTAGCAGAAACTGACCTTTTCCTACACCCCAATCATCTGTCTGTCCTACGTCATAGCTTGAAACAGCTGGAAGATTAAATACACACGGTCACAACTGTATTACAATCTTCATGCGTCTTTTATTATTTTGATTTTGCCATTCTCTTTCCAGATCATTCTGAAGGAAACAAGCAATTTCCCCAGACTTTTTTTTTAATTTTCAAACTTATGCAACTTTAGACAAAAATCACATAATTTTTGTCGTTACATTGTAAAATATAATTTACATGTTTCTGATAGCCGCGAAGATAATCTAATTCTTTTTGTTGCAACTATCACATGTAAGGTCGGGTTCTTTTCTAACTTTGATTTTGCAGATGAAGTAACCTCTTTTCAGAAAATTTTAAGCACAACAGGCAATTTTCCACCTTTTTTTAAAATTTTCCCCATTTTTGTAACTTAGAACAAACAATGAAGATGTTAGTAATTACAGCCTAAAATGTAATTTACAACTATCTGCGGCCCTGGTCATGACCCGATAAAGCTCCTAAACGAAACCCGAAACGAAATCAGTAGACTACGTCCGTGTGCGCGTAAACATCCAAAATACACCTCAAGATTCTCAATCAAATGTTACAGCTTCGGAAATAGTTCTATTTCAAAGGTTAGTAGACGAGAAAAAGTTCAATATTTCGTTCAAACTCGATTCTTTTAGTGCATGTCTTCTTTCGGTTTCGGTGGGTACAACCCTCATAACCTCAGAAAACATTGCTTCTTTATAAACCAATATTACTCGTCGTTCGTCAGATGCTTATAATTCTGGTCGGACGGCTCTCCGTTTTAGCACCTCTGGGGTTCTATCCGTTCTATCCGCTCACTAACCAAGGCCGTGCATGGGTTGGCTTCATCACCCAATGACTAATTGTTCGTTGCAAACTTCGCCACCAGGGGGCCCTACACGCTACCGTACATGTCAAAACCTTTAAAAAAAATATTTCCCTGAGGGGTTCAAATACATGAAACGGTCATAGAATATTTTATTTTTAAAGAATAGGGAACTATCACAGTGAGGGTGGTTAGACTTTAGAATTATGGTTTAGGGATTGCCTTCAAAAGTTTGGAAAAGCTTGGGTTTCTACGTCAGTCTTGGGTTTGCAACCTTCCAAGGGCACGGCGGTCATGGCGCCATTTCCATCACAAAAGATCTCAACACAGAGGTCAGGTAATACATTGCTATCCCCGCGTTCCACCCTCTCCTTGTTGATGATGCAGGAAGTCTCACAGACATGTTCCCCGAAACCCTCAGGATCCTCTTCATCTTCTCGTTTCTTCTTTCGATCCTCTTCATAACCCTCGTCAAATTCTTCCCGACTAGGTTCTTGGTTATCATCTTGGTCAGAGCCAGAACCTGGTACCGTGAGCACTTCAACGCGATCAACACCTTCTTTGTCTCTGTAGTCCATGATGAGAACCAATGGTTCGTCCAAATCGGCTTGAGACAAACGATCAATTGTGAGTTTCATCTCGTATTTGGTTCCTTCCAATTGGTACCTTTCTGAGGAAACGTAACATTCATCATCGCGTTGGGGACACACCTTTTCACCTTCGAAAATGGTGATGTAGCGTTGGGTGATCCAATAGAGATTCTGAACCTCAATATCATCAGGGATATTTACGTCAATATAGATTATTACATCCCGGTCTCCTTCTTGTCGACCATTGAGCAATCGATCTGAGTTGGTCTCAGTGAAAGCATCATTGTCTTGTTCCTCTTCTTGAAAGTCCTCTCGTTCCGGTTCCGTAAAAATGATATCCCGGGTAACGATCTCTGTCCCTGGTCGACCATCTTCGCGACCATTGAGGACTTCACAAGTCCAATGGCCATAATGATCTCGGGTAACACTTTGAAGTAGAATACCGCATTCGCCTTGGTTTAAATCCCCTGCAGACAGGATTCCAAGGTCTTCATATTCCGTCACGACACCACGGCTGTAAATTTAAACAATTCAAGATTAGTCACCCTGAACAAAGTAGGCAACAAGTTGATTTCGGTAACTCACTTGTTTCCCGCCAAGTTGAAACGTTCCCCAAGTGGATTGATCCAGACACAGGTAGGTGTGGACCTTGGGTCAGTGAATCGGGCAGTGAAGGGACAAATGACCTCAAGGCGTTCCCCTTCTTTGGCAGTCACGAGGGTCTTTTCGGCTTCAAGGAGGATTTCCACTTTCCCGGGGATTTTCTCCACATTCACATAAGCAAATTTCTTGGCCTCTTCATTGTCGGTGTTTGTGATACGGCACAACCAAGCTCCCTCATCGCGTTTGCTAACTTTTTGGATGGTTAAAGTACAAAGATCTTCTGTGAATTGTACTTCGATGGCGCGGTCACTTTGGTCGGGAGTGTATTCTGTTCTGGTTTCGGGCCCAAACCAAGAGCACTTTTGAATGTCATTCCTCCGCTCTGTGGTACAAGTAATTCGAACTTCATCACCGGATTTCACCACCGGGTCTTGACTGATCTCTATTTCAAAGCCGGAAATGCTTTGGACGATTAACAGTAGAGCCAAGACCTTCATGCCTGTAGTCTTTATTTTGATAGTTTTTATGAAGAATTCCGTCATCGGAATAGGTCGTTTGTCGCGTTTCTCGGTTGGCGATGTACTGATCTCACCTGGATGAGACGGCCCTGTATTTATAGGACTGATCAGTACAGTTGTCATTCATGCCTGGCTGATCTTTGTTTTCGGACGATTAGGAAAAGCTCGATCCAGTTCATTCTCTGTGAACTTTTGATATTGTGGTCGAGCGGGTTTCGGCGTAAATGACAAAAACATTGCCGGTAGACGCCGAATGTTAAAACCAGCGAAGTCCAGATCGATCTGGTGACGAAAACAAATCGGTTAAAAGGTTCCAAATGGGCTGTTTTTAACGTGCACAATTGTTACCTTGAGATGTATTCCCTTAAACTAGGTAGTGTTTCTTCATTTCCTGTGATTTTGTTGATGAAAGTTGTTTCAGTTTTGTTGTGCTCTGTGTTCGATTTAGTATCACCCCGTTCATTTTGACCTACTTAGAATTTCTTATATGGTTTGAACCTACGTGACCCCTGCTCAAAAAGCAAGACTCTGCACAACAAGAGTCAGCAATCTGAGGGCCTCCAGGTGATTTTTGGTGAGCCCTAGAGCTAACACGGAGCTTCAAATTGGTAGAACTTGGAGTATCCAAAATAATCTACTCATGAACGTCTACTGTAGTTCTGCGAGCTTCCAATTGTGAGCCTTTTAACATTCTTCAGCTTGACAGAAATTTTAGGGGCCAAAACTTTTTTCGACCCTTGTTGTATGTACAAATAGATGCTCCATCAAAGCGGTGCTAAAAATTTCACCATTGCGGATCAATTTCGACCTTTTTCATTTAGCAGAAAAATGTGTTCTCAATGGTTCAAAAAGAGGTCATTCTCCTGCTCTTAAATGTTTCTTTTTTGCCAGGTGGAGGACACTTATCGATACAATTGAAGGTACATATTAAACACATTTGTGCATCGAAACAAAACGTCCTCAAGCGCAAAGAGTATGAAAAAACAAAGGGATAACTTTTGACACTTTGAAGGTGACCAAGATTCTGATCCTGAAGGCCCCTCACAAAATGAATTTAAACATCAGACATTCCTTCATAGTGTTCATTTTTAGGCACGGGTGCGTTGATTTTAGTATTGCGGATTTCTTGTCCATTAGGCTCAATTTTAGGTTAGTGAATTGTAATAAAAGTGTACAAACATAAACTGCGCCCTTTTTCTAGTCTTTTTAGGTGGAAACAGCTCGCCGATTCCAAGCGATGCATGGGTTTTTGCAGATAGCGCAGATTAATGATTACACATCAGCTTTGGACAAGCTAAAATGCCTCAAATGATGATAAAGATACTTCTGGTGGAACTACAAATGTTTTCAGCTGAATCTTGGCATAGATCATAACTTAAGTTTCTTTTTCAATTTGCAAGCTTTTCACGACTTAATCGGATCTCACCTTTTATTGCAACCAAAACCATAGTACGTCCATTAGCATTCCCCAATCAATATTTGAGACGCCTAAGTTTTTTCCAAAAGTGAGGTATGATCGTTGCTAGATACACTGAAATAGATATTGGCATTCGTAGGCTAACACACGGTGCCGATGATTCACGCTGGTGATTGGTCAAGAGCATTCAGTTGAACATTCAGCTAATTCTAACGAAGTTCAACAACAAACCAGAGTACTTCTTCTTTGTTGATTTTGTAGTGATCTGACCTGGTGCTGGGGTTGCCAATTTTCTTAAGTGAAATCATATTCCCCACTGTCTACCAGACTGCATAAACAGGTTTTTTTTCTTTAAGAAGCGACAAAAGGCAAGGCATCCCTGACTTTCGTGACTTCTGAGCAGGGTTGCAAATCAACCTCAAATTCGTTTTTGCTCATATACCAGAGCAAAGCACCCATTCTCTAAGAGGTAACCCTACCCTGCCACCTCCCGTGAAAAAAACTTGCGCAAGCCGAGATTTCACATCACTGAGATTTTGTTGTCAATCACCCGATCATGTGAATTAATCGGCCCCTGTTTAAACTCAACACTAGTTGAAATTCACTTTTTGCATATAAGGTTAATACCTTAGACACATTTCCAGCAGACTTGAGGATTTTCAATAACCAAACTGCCCTATCAGATGAGCGAAATAGTTTAGATGTGTTTCTAAGAAGAAAAGGTTCCTTTAATCATGAACTTCGGCTTCCCGCATGATGAATGACGTCACAGACAGTCCGTGCCGGGTCGGGCAATCATAGATTTGAATGCTAATCTCTGGCTTCAAGTATTTCTAATCGTTGCTATCTGCCAATACATGTATTTCGTGGAATCGGCGAGCGCTTGCCACCTAAAAACACTAGATGGCGCACTCTATTATTGCACCATTTCATTGCAGTGCATTAAAAGGGTGCGACCAACGACCAAAGTCGAGTACGTCTTTCGTCAACATTAGGTCTGCCTCAAATTTATCAAGTTGTTTAATATGACCAGGGTTGCATCATGTTCAATGTTAAAAAAGCTGTTGTTATAATGTATTAGCTAATGAAGTCCCCCAAGTACACAATGCCGTTGATATTGAAAAAAAACAAATAAAAATCTTCATACGTGTGCGAAATCGAGTTTCACTAAAGAGTTGAGTTTCAAAGTTAAGTAACCAAGCACTTCAAGCTTGAAAATTCGCCAAAAGATGGTGTGAAGGAAGGGCACTGCTAGGCACTAAGCTCACAAGGCTTATCTCTAGAGCAGGGGTTGGCAACCACTTTTGGCTCAAGGCCCACAAAATTTGATTACATGTTGTCAGGGGCCCACCAAACAGACGTTGATAGTTTCAGGGGCCCACAAATTAACGACCAAAGAGCTGTGGGCCCATTAGTACAGAGCTATAGATGTCTTGCGGGCCCATTTTTTGGACTTTCCCCATAGCTCCTGGGCCCACCAAAGACTACCCTTGGACCCACAGTGGGGTGTGGTCCATCGGTTGCCTACCCTGGCTCAAGAGAGAGGAAATTTCGACGAATTAAACTGTCAAATAAAGCGAAAACAGACGAATAAAATGTCCATTTAGGCAAAAAAGAGGAATGAGAGTCCCCATTAGACGAAAAAAGAAGTAAACACTCACATTTTGTTTGAGCAAAAACACCACTGGCAACAAACCATAACTTTGGACCAAGTTTTGAACTGAACTTTTTAAACTATTATTTTTTTGTTGATTTGAACATTAAAAACATTTGCTTAGAGAGCTATAAATCACAGAAAAATATTGATTTTGTCCAATTAGACGAAAGAAGACAAATACATCCAAATTAGAATAATATTTTTTCCGCGATGAATAAAGGTCAAAAAGAGAAAGATGAAAAAGTTCATTCGTCTAAAGTTCTTGTCCCTACATATCCTCTTTACTTGCCCTCACCTTCCTCGCCATGTACAGGCGTTTATTTTAAGCTTGGGTTGGGATCCTTCATAATCTGCAAGGGAAGTTTCAATTTCCACCTACAGCAACATTTTTTTATATTAATGGACCGTTATGGCTAGCGAAACCGAAAGCTCTTTCGGTCCATTACCAACTTTGCACATGCCAGGGATATGCCACATGCCAAATAGGTCAAATTCATCATCAAATTGCTACTTGTTTCATTTTGGCATCGTTTAATTAAATTTACTATCCCGACACTGCTTGCAGTTTCATTCGACTTTATTGCAAAAGGAATTTTGCCTTGTTCGTTTTGGGCAAAAATGTTCAATTTTGGCTCTGACTCGTTTGACATAAATAGTGCAGGGTTGGCGGGCCAAGTGTAGACAGAACCCTTAAGTCTATCATAAATGTCACATTTTTGTTAGATTTTTTATTTCAAATTTATAGTTTCAAAATCCCGAAAAATTATTGAATAGAAATCTTTTTAATTTTTCCTTGTTGGACCCCTCGACCATAGATATGGTTGTACAGGAACCACTGTACGTCAGGACGAATTTCAAAAATACACACTGGGTCCAATCATTGTACTAAAATGTGAGGTTTTTGCAACAAATGTATTGTTCCGTTGAATTTTCAATAAACTAATCGGACCCAGTGTGTATTTTGAAAGTAATCTTGGCTTGAGCCATCCTTGGATTGTAACATAATGAGAAGAAAGTCAAGTTCATCTATAGAGCATGGATCGAAATTACAGTCATACATTATGCCACGATGCACAATGTGCATCAAAAGTTATCAGGGTTGGTCGGGGGGATTATCCCCTCCGAAAAGAGTCCCATCCCAAGGGGGATAAACGGGATTTTCCTTCAAGTAGTAAAAGGGATAAACGGGATAAACGGAATTTTCCTACTTTTCAAGCTTTTTTCCTACTTTTCAAGCATTTTTTCTTACTCTTCAAGTATTTTTTCTACCTCACAAGCAATTTATCCTACGTTTCAAGCATTTCTTCCTTATGTCTATAATTATTCACAAATTTCCTTAACACTACATTTCCCACAAATTCTCACTTTTTTCAAGTAAGTCCCACACCAAAATTATTTCTTTTAGTACAATGAAAACTTCTAGGTTTTTAGCCTTTACTTGTTTGTGTTTCCGAAGTCAAAACGCAGCTTCGCATCTGCAATCTGATAAAGGCTGTCCGCTCTGTATGAATATTGCAGGGTTAGTTTGATGGACTCCTCAACCATAAAGCGTCCCGTTTATTGGGATTAACGGTATTTTCCTCAAGGGAATAACGGGGATAAACGAGATTTCCCTCCTTTTTCATTTTTGTGTCTATGTATTACATTTACTGAGCATGAAGTTTTCTGATTTAGATAATCTTCAACTTTGGAAGATTTCTTCAATTTCATCACGTCTCATCAAGTACCGTCAATTGTAGGGTTTTTGTAACACATTTCATTAATTTAGTAATATATAAGAATTATTTCTGTTATATATTCTGTTAGAGACTGTAAATATATTTCATTGATTTTATATTTGAGCCTTTAGTTTGATCGGCAACTTTCAGGGATGCCAAAAATTATTCAAACATGTCAAAATTGGAACAAAATTGGCTTTATTTTGTTTATCCACCGGTTCATTCCGTTTATCCCCCCATTTATCTCGTTTATTCCGCCATTATTCCCGTTTATCCCCCCATTTATCCCGTTGTTCCCCTAATTTATCCCGTTTATCCCCCAATTTATCCCGTTTATCCCGTGGTAAAGGGGATAAATCGAAAAAGTTGATCCCCCGACCAACCCTGAAAGTTATGCTATGGTACATATTTCTTTTTGTCCAGAATATCCAGCGGTGTTCAGGATTTTTGGCATGCTACGTGTATTCCAAAGTCCATGCATGGTGTGCAAGTCTGGGAAGGAGGGTGGTAAGAGATCCTAAAGCCCAAATGTCCAAAAACATGTTTTTCCAAAATCTTGGGAAATTCTTTTATTATGGAACAACTTACTGAGACACGATACCGCCTTCAACACAAACATCTAAAGCAATTTACCAAAAATTGCCTGCAAAGTGCGGTCACAGTTTTAGTGGATCAGGCGTTGTAATAAAATTTTCAAAGCAAAACTTTGGTTACAAGTTGTGTGGTTAGTAAGCAACGGGTAACAAAACGATATTAAAGCACGAGTTGTTGCTAACATCTTACATTGGCGTGAGTTTCATTTGTCTTGTTCAAATTTATTTCCAAGATGAGGCAATTTGTCTTCCATTATTGCTTATCAGAAAAACAATTAAAACCGTAAGTCAAAAAGTGCCACAAAATGTTACTTTGATGGATTCACTTTAGAAAAGTTTCCAGTTTGAGGGCCTGATACTTCCAAGCTCCATTTTGGCACCAAGATAACATCCTAATTAATGATGTGCGCAAAATAAGAATATGGATTTAAAACCAAATGTAGACTTTGACCTCTTAAAAAAAGAAACTAAATTGAGGCTATCGATCGCAACGTAAATGACTCCATCTTTTTGAACATTGGGTTACTCATAGTTCAAAAACAGGTTTGTCTTGGCAAGTGTACCAAAAAATCTCCAACAGACTGCAGAGCTAACCTGTTTCTATTTGAGTGGACTGGCTGCTTTGGTGCAAAACCAATAGTACAACCATGAATTTAGCACATCACGTTTATTCAAGGTTCATATTTATATATTTTTGGTTGGATGATCACGATTGACTAGGAGGCTCTTTCCTGAGAACAGCTGGACTTTGTACGCACATTACCGTGGTCTTGCCAAGAGCCGCCAACTTGGCTTCATCGTACTCCTTTTCGCAATCAGTGGGAGTGGTATCCATAGAGATCATCTTCCAAAAGACATTAATTCCAAACTATTCAAAGATAAAGTAGAAACCATTTTAATGAAAGCCCTCCTTTATGTAAGGTTTCATATTCTTACCCCGGGAGCATTGGCTGGCACGTCCAAATCTGAGCACATGCAGAAATCGGTGCCCACTGTCAATTGGGTGCCCGATCCTGATTCACAAGGAGGTTGGATGTCTTGACAGGCATTGATGTGAATATCGCAGAAATCGACTTTGGACGCATCAGCACCGCCTACTCCACCCCAAACGGCATTTTGCAAATGTTCCATGGAGACACTGGAATCGTTGACTTGGCCGGCAATGCAGAACGTGGCCTTTTGGCCGGAAAATAACACGTGGCGCTTCTCAACTCGGTTGAAAGGGGCAGACATTTCGATCTTGTAAATGAGTACTTTATTTCCTGTAACAACATTGGACCAAATAAATGATTTGTTAACGTTGTCTTAATCTCTCAAGTCCTTACCATCGCAGGGTTCGTATTTGGCGGTGAAAAGTTCTTTGCCTTCCATGCAAGAGAAATCTTGGGCGGAGGACAGGGTCACAAAGAATACCAAACTGAGGACTGCTTGTCTTGAAGCCATTTTGAGAACTGATCAGGTTTGGCGGCTCTTGGTATCTTTTATAGTCGAGTGGGCTCTTTGTACAACAACCATCATCCAAACCAACCGAGGAAAGCGAGATGGTTTTGGTTCAAGGTACGTACAGAACGTTACGAACGATAATTCGATAACAAATAGTTGGAAAAATAGTGCCAATCATGGTTTCCAGGAAGGCTCCTAGTAATTCTAAGAAAAGTCTTTTGCAACGTTTGAGAGGTGTTTATTACCCTAGAGATTACCATAAACAGAAATATATAACATGTAGTGATACCTCGTTTTGGGTTTCGGGGATTTCCTACCGAAACCATTTATGGTCGAAAAGAAATGCCAATGGAGTGATTTCATTCCTTTTGTAAGCATTTCCCATCCAAAGACTTCAATGATAAATATACATTTGGGTACCCATCGTACGTCAGAACAAAGCTTCTCAAGAGTCAACGATATCTGGCAGAAAGTACAATAGATTTGAGTTGCTGGTAGTTTCTGGTTTGTCGACTCTTCTTTGTTGTCGATTCTTCAGAAGGTGACATCACCAACCTATAAATGTGTGCTCGGTGAATTGCCAATCGAGTCAGGTAATGGCTTTTAGTCGCATTTATCTAATGCCAATAAGTGCAACGAGAGGCAAAGCCATTCTTCTTGAAGACTGTGTATTTCGGAGACCTCTAGGCACATGTCTAGTTTCTTTTTTGACCTTATGCTGAGCAAACCAGATTTCGCTAGTTCAAAGAATCAGGAACAGTTGAGAGAGCCGGGATTTTATAAAACAGATTGACAAATAGAATGATTGCAAACATCTTCGTTTGGTAAGGTGAAAAAAGTACATTTATAGACATACCAAATTTGTCAATTTCTTAATCATTTTTATTAAAAATTTTCTCCAGTAACTAAGGACCAAGAAGAAAAAAATGAAAATTTATGGTAACATCCTTTTCTTTTGCTTAACGTTTATGCTGTTGAAGAAAATCAGGACAATCCGATTGAAATTTGATAGTTAAAATAAAATAACAAAGTGTACAAATTTGATTCTTTGGGAATATTCTCCCCTTTAATTTGAGTTTAGATCTTTCATAGAGGAGTAATATATTAATTATGTGGGAGGAAAAATGCACTTTTTTGCTCACGTTTGATTGCGATTGGAGTTATTACTTGGGAAACGCCATAATTTTTGTTTTGAAAAGAGAAAAGTGAAACGATTCAACAGTAACAATATTTAAAATACCTACTTTGGAATTGTACAGTCCAAACTTTTTTCGCGACAAATCGATTTTCCATTTCCAACCGACGTCGTCTCATTTCAAGTGCCAACAAAGTGCCACCAACGTTGTGGTTGAAGCATGCTGCACAAAATGTGAGACTTTCAGTGAGATCTACAAAAATGTAGCCTAACACTCTTGGAGTTAGTTCTTAGGATGAAATAAACCACAATTTTAAACTTAATCCAAAACCTACAATGAGTTACATTAACGACAAAACCATAAAATAAAATTCTTTTCTCATGAAAAATGAGGTTAACCACGACGTACGAGCGTTAAACTAAAAAAGCTGACAGGATAATGCAGAGCAGGGGTCGGCAACCGTTTTTGTGTCAAGATCCACAAAATTTGGTTTGGTAAAGTCGGGGCCCACCGCACGGATGGTGGCAGGTTCATGGGCCCACAAATTAACGATCAAAGACCTTTGGGCCCACAAGAATAGCACTATGAATGTCTCTGGGGCCCATTATTTCGGACTCTCATCATTGCTCGTGGGCCCACCAGGCCCACATGTGGGCGGCGGCCCACCAGTCGCCGACCCCTCATGTAGAGCATGAAGACGCTTGACAGCGCTCTGAGTCATTTGGAACACGTTAAGGGATTCCATTGTGAAAAACGTACAACCTTACAGACAAGTCCTAATCTAACGCGAATTAGTGTTTGTTTTCCTTCTTTATTAGTGCTCTTTTTTATTGGATTTGAATGTGAGTATCTTTGATATAGAGCTGGGTGTAAAAGGGCAGTTGAATCTTGATTAAAAGTAGAGTGGAAGTTTGAAAGCGTGGCAAGGGTTGCACTGAATACAGATAATGAAAATACAGAGTAGTATATGTCACAGTTCGTTGAGGATCAAGTGGAGGAATTCCGGGGAGGTGCAATGCACATGCAGTATGACAAATAAACGCTGGTTTCTTCTTGCGGGGAGATGATGCAGATTCAAACTTGGGTATCACATTCAAGCCGTCATCAGGCCTTTATACTTCGGGGTACCCAAACATCAGGAGTGCCTGGGGAGCGGTTGGGCAAAATGGGACGCGGGTCATTTGTCGAGTCCAAAATGGTCGTGGTACTATGAGACAATGGATGGCGTTCATAGTGGTATGATGATTTCAACTTTTGAGATCGCCGGGCATCCCTGAGATCGTTGCCGCCATGGAGAAGACCTGCCGGCTGCAGAGAGGCAATTGGTATCCGAATAACTGTCTGAGTTGAAGGCGACTGTTGGAGGGGTCGAAAACAGGCAATTGTGTCATCGGTTTGGAGAATGTTCCCTAAACTGGAACTTGTTCGTGGCTTCACTTCGGGGACAGAGCGGTAGTATTCATCTTCCAAGTGGCCGATTGATTTCCGACGTTCCTGGGCACCCAACCAATCATCAATGAGTTCACGTTCTTGCGCTTGTTTGTAGCTATTCTTTCTTCGATGCAGGATCATTGCGGCTTGACGCTTACTTTTTGCACCTTTGAGAGCAGATCTTTTCTCTTTAGGCACGACTGCTCGTTCTGGGCTCATCAAAGGATCAGGCTCTTTGGTGCCAAAGTCTGTTTCAACCTCACGATTGTTATCCAACATCGAATTGGTGGGCAAACTCTTTTGGCGCGATCTTCGAGGTTGAGTGTCGAGGCTTGGAGGAGTTGCTAAGCTACACTTTCGAGCTGGGTTCTCTTTCAGACCACGAACTTCAGAGACATTTGGCCATTGTCTCCTGGAACTTTTAGACTTTCTTGAGCCATTTGCTTTCAGTAGATCCACATCTGCTCGGATTGTCGGAGAGCCACTATGAATAAGAGCCGTTTCACACAATTGAGAGGTATAGATGCTGTGATTAGAGACTTTATGGGACATTGGGTCGGCGGGAACATCAGCTAATGAGCGTCGTTGAGTTTTGGAAGATGACCTTTTTCTCCCATTTTGACGTGGTTGTCTCTCTGGCATCGGCAAAGTGACACTTCCATCTACAGGGACGTGTTTTGGAGGCGGTGCAATATCAATGACCTGATGCTGACCAGGAAAATTTCCCTCCGTCGGTAGAATATGTATGTCGTACGTAGAGACTGTTCCACGATCTCCATAGTAGGCATGGCCTAACGTGACTATTTGCTGGTTAGGCGTCTTTGGCACTTTTGTGGTTCTGGGAAGACTAGAATTTGAAACTATGGTTAGACTAGGCTCGTCATTGTCCGATAAGGCAAAGACTGTTTGCACTGGTTGAGAGGGCACCATTTGCTGCAAGACCTCTTTGCGGCCATTTCCAGCCATGGAAATATCTTCAGAGCTACCGGTCTCGGTGCAATGCTCGGTTTCACAACAATCCATGTAATAGTCCTTCACACTTAAAGCAAGATCTGAGTTGGTGGCATGACAGCTCCGAGTTGGGCCGACAATCCGGAGGATGGATTGGAAGAAGAATGTTGAGTACAGCCACGAAATCGTCATAACAATGACGATGAATGTGCCGATTTGGATATAAGCCAATACCCGAGATGGGATCAAACAGAGTCCAGCAATCATAGTGGTAAGAGCGGCCATGGTGATAGGTGCCGACATATTGGTCACGGAATAGATGACGTTGAGTTCACTGTCCGAGTCAATTGATTGTCGATACATGATACTGTAGTGAAGTGTAAAATCTACACTGAGTCCAATGGCCAACGTGATGGCCACCGACTCTAAAATATTCAACTTCCAGCCAAGCAAGACCAGAATGGCAATGGAGACAAAGATGATGGCACCCAACGTCAGGACCGAGATTAAACTAAGAAACACGTTGAAGGTACAAATGAACAGAACCAGCACAGCCACGATCATGGCCAAGGCAATGGCAACCAGTGTGTCTCGAGAGAGACTGTTTTGCACATCGTAAAAGCTCAAGTAGCTAACGAAAAAGCCCCCTTTGAGCTCAGGCGGAGCCGTCCGAATCATATCTGAGAACCAATTGTTAACCCCGTGGTAGAACTCAGACATCTCGTGATGGGAGTAGCTGAATATTTGCCAGGCATCGTATTCGACAATCATGGCCTGAACTTTGCTGGTCGAAATATTGAATTTCGGTCCGGCCACCCCTGGGATCCAAAAGTCCGTGGGAGTTGCATAGAGGTCCCCAATGGCCTGGACCAGACACTTGTCAAAGACGTTCTTGGGATAAGGGAATTTGGTGGCCTGGCAGCACGGCGTCATGTCCTTGCCGCTGAGGGTATTTTTGCACCTGCGGTCCATCCATTTCTTAAAAGTTTCCATGAAACAATTGGAGAGCAGAGGTCCCATGGTGTGCGAGTAGAACGACTGTTTCCGAGCGTCGTGACAGAACTTGAGCATCCATCGTTGAGCATCTGGTGTGGTGAGATCAAAGCTGGAATCCAAAACCAGAGATCCCATGTCAGCGGGATTAAGATTGTCTCCGTTGTCGATGGGCTTGACTCCCCATAAGAACCGCAAAGGCATCCGCATGCTGATGTCCCTTGTGACACTCCGTTCGAAGGCGAAGAATTTCTTGTAAAACATATCGTACCTGGAAAAAGCAATCACTTATCAGATTTTATGTCGAAACCTCCTGTATATTTTCAAGCCTCCTGGTTTTATTTTGGGCTTTTTTTCTTCTTAGATGTTCTGACTCTCATATACAACAGACTCAATGTCTTGATGGAGATTATTGGTTACTAGGAAGAATCATTGTCTCTAGATCTTTTCTCCAAAGGCTTCGGAATGTATAATAAATGTATGTACTTTGCTTTCTATTGTGCAACGGAAAATTGAAGTCCTATTCAAATTGCATAGAAGTTTCCTTAGAGCTATTGCTTCAAGGACTGTTTTGGTTACATAATTCTAATTGAAAGCGTGTTCAATTTGAGAAATCATTTCCATTTCATAAGGGTTCCAGGCTTTTTTTTTCTTAGAATAAAGTTGATTTAGTTCAGTCAAGGGGCACCAAATTTCCTGATTGGGTGCTTCTTGGTGTGTTTCAAAACTAGTACATTTTAAGTCCAATGCCTACATATTTCTTGCAACTGTAGTTTCCCTTACTTATGTTTTGAAACTTGAATACTCTTAATTCGCAAAAGCATTAACAAAAATAGGCGTAGAAAGTACGTAAAAATAACCACGATTACCTCTCAAAGATATGGTTGGCATTGAACAGTTGGAACTGTTCTTTATCTGGTAAGCGTAAACCCGGGCTATACAAGACTACAATAACCGAGCCCACAAAGAGGCTCCCCAAGGCCCCAACCCACAGGTATCTGGGCAGCATTATCACATGAGGTAGCCTTCGCTCAAAAAGGCCTCTGCACCATCCGTTGATCGAGGTTCGTGCAGAGCACAACATCTGACCCAATCGACAAGTATCAATCCTCTGGATTCCAGGAGTAGGAATCAGACAACAGCAACACGTGGTTTGACAATAGCGTTGGTAAAACACTAGAGAAGCCGGGGTCCATGAGATCATAAGCAAGAAATTGCAAAGGATGGCCAATCCGGCAAAGATACTAAAAGGGTACAAAGGCAATTAAATGAAAGCTAAAAGATGAGAGATGGAGACGGATTGGTTACCTGAAACATTTGATGGCGGTAATACTGGATATGTATGAGGCAAAGAATGCCATGGCAGTGGTTAAGGATGTTACTAACATCGAGAGGGTCGAATGTTGCAACGTGTTGAGCACCAGTTTTTCCATCTGGTCATTGAGCGACAAGTTTGGGTCTGGTTTTTGCATGGACCAAGACTTGACCAAAATGAAAGTGTCATCGGCGCCCACACCTTTAAAACAATTCAAACATGGATATGATTTCGCGAAAAACAGAGCATTCAAATCTTACCGATGGCTATCACAGCAGCTAGAATGTTCATGAACGGAAAGAAGTCAATGCCAAAGATTATTGAATAGAGGAAGTAGGCTAAAGAGAGGCTGAACACGATCGACAACGTGGTGGTGAGGGTGAGGAAGAATGACTGAGTGTAAGCCAGAATGGCCAACACGATCAGACCTCCGGCCACGCCCAAATAGACTGCGTCCTCCAAGAGATATTCATCAAAGAGAGTGTCTTTCAGGCCTGAAAAAAAGAAGCATGTTTTAGTCACACATTCAATGGTCCGTACGTAATGGTACGTAAACAGGACGAAAAAATGGTGCACATTTCAGAAAATCTCTTGTCACACAGTTTGCTTTTGAGTTGGTTTTATATTCATTCTCTATTGTTGTTCATTCACCTTGATCATTGCCATTGATTGGGTTGAAATACACTAAAATCTTGTTTTGAAGGATCCTTGATAAAGACGGATTTTTTCTTGGCAATTGTAATATTGTAAAGCGACTGTATTGGCTTTGACCATTCTCGACTTCAATATGTTTCACAATAAAATCTACCAGAGTCAAAATTTGTCCATACTAAAACACGCAAAAACACGTTGCCGATGAGTCAATCTAAATTGCGCAATACAGTGTTTTGTTTAATGGCCAAAATCCTACAGGTAAATTTTAAGAGGGCCTCGAAGATTCGTTCAATGTATATGTTGGTAGGTAGGGCAATAGCCTTCACTATTTCAAGCGATCTTAGAGTTGTTAGTCAAGTTTAGAAAGGATGGTACTACGAGCAAATGGTGCAAAATTATCATTTTTCATCAGGAAAATATTCACTAGGAACTAGATCTAATCTGCGAAAACTCAACTACTTGGTGAATAAAGCAAACTCGGTTGCTATGATCTGGTTGCTTCCATATTGTGCATTTCTCCCCTTGAGAATTCCATTACGAACATCTCTGGGGACCTTTGTCTCTCAAGTAATCGAGTTTTGCAGTTCGACCACAGAATGAAGGCCCCCAATAAAGCAGAGACGGAATGGTCTACTACACACATTCCTCCCAAACAAGCTCTATGTACAGATAAACTAAACAGAGATCTCTCAACACTGAGTGCTCTAAAAAGTGCTCCCTGTAGAGAAAAGAATGGCGACGTTCTACAAACCCAAGGTATAAAAACGAAACTACCTTTTTGGTCACACAAACAAGTTTCTGAAAGCCAATTCACGGCCAACGTATGCAAGGAAAATTCCAAATTTTCTTTATATTTAAAGTTAACCCATAAAACTATGTTTGCGACATCTAGGAGCTTACATGTCAGCGTAGTCTGCCTGCGTAACTTATACTGATGTGTTTCCAGTTGGATATTTGGCACAGTTTTGCCATTTTGGTTTTTAGGGTCAAACAACTGACCACAACTAAACTTTTCAACAAGCAATAGACCTTATCTGCCATAAAGTATGGCAACACTGCCACCTCGAAATCCATTTTTTCGTAACATGGAAGGAGTTCGAGTGTTGCCAAATTGGTCCCTGTTTAGTTCTTTGCAAAAAGTTCAATACAATCTGCCCTTTTTAACAGCGATACCCTTCGAGGTCTAAAATGGCAGCACTCCTAGTTCGAAACACATAACTACTAACTAGAATCGAACACTCTATAGGCTTACTCAGTGCTACATAGTACAGCTACAAACGGAAATTCCCCTTCACCAGAGAGGCCAAGGCATATTCCTGTTTGCGTGAGTAAAAACGCCTTGCATCTTAATTCAGAAACAACGCACCGAAATCCATGGCAACCACTTTGGTTCGCCCATCAGTGATGGTTTCCTCGGATATTGTGTGGAAGTAATCCAATGTGGCGGAACTCCGAGCAATCGGTAAGAAAGCCATGGAATACGTCAATCGGGTTCGGTTCAACGGAATCTGAAACAATGGATTACCAGAAAATTTTCAATTTAAAATGTCAGAGCTAACAATTTATTAGGAGAAATAAGCATCCCTTAAATATGTTTTGATATGAAATCCTAAGCTCGCTTGCTACAATCAATCTCCTTTTGTGCTTTGTTACCTATTTTTGAGGTAAGATAGAAGTGAGTTGAGAAAATAGTTGGCATAGTTGAGACGGATTTCACACTTGCTTTCGAATTGACAACACTAAAAAAGTAATATTTACTGGCCTAAAAATGAACGCATCCACGACCAGCTTCCCGTCATTGTAAAAAAAAGGATGTATGCACTTGTTATTAGACCCTTCCAGAGCTTCGCAATCAATGCTTTGGGGCTTCATTCTACTACGCAAATGACTCTTTACTACAGTCCTTGACTGTACTATAGATTCAAACCAACCAAAGAGTCAGGCCGTTTTAGACGTACGAGCGCGCGAATCGTACGTATTTTTAGAAGAATCTTCACCGTGTGTGCTGAGACTCAGAGAGGTCTTCGATAGTAGGAAAACACATAGGCATAACCATGGGTGTGTACTGTGTAGATAATGACATCAGTTTGCAGTACAAGCAATGATCATCCAGTCAAGATGAAAGTGCCGCACTTGAAACACTTGAAACGCCTAAGTCTAGGCGGATTCAACAATTCCGGCTCTATTTTCATGCTCAACAATAAAGACAAAGGTTCACAAGAAACATTGGAAGGAATCGGTATACTCGACTATTTGACGGAGAGTCGAGGCTTTTGGAAATCTCGGACCGAGTTCATTTTGGCCGGGATCGCTTATTGCGTTGGAGTGGGCAACATCTGGAGGTTTCCCCAAAAAGTGCTCATTCATGGAGATGGCCTTTACTTCATACCATATTTGGTGATGTTGTGCATCCTTGGAGTACCCATGGTTTACCTCGAGACCACGATGGCGCAATTCTCCAAATCTAATTTGGTCAATGTGTGGCGCTGTTGTCCAATTCTCAAGGGAGTGGGTCTTTCTATGATGACCATGTGCACTCTTATGCACTCTTTCTACCCGGTGATCGTCACGTATGCGCTAATATACGCGGCTTATTCAGTCAGTGCCCTATTGACTCAAGCCGAGGGACTCCCATGGGTGTCATGTCCAGGTAAAGGTCAATATTTCCATCAATTGAAAGAGCGTACGCGGTTGAAACAATGTATCATTTCCAGCCAACTCTTGTGGACCTCCGGCATTTCTCAACACGACCAATCAAAGTCGAGCTGAGCTCTTTTGGGAGAGGTCAGTGATTATGCGGGAGAATCTGACGACATGGACCGATCTAGGGCCCTACTCTTTGCCAGTGACGGTGGGTTTGCTTCTGACCTGGTTCATGGTGTTCTTTAGTGTGCGAAACGGCTTGGAGTCCACGAAAAAAACGGTTTTCTTCATTGTGCCAATGGCCACTATCCTTTTGGTCACCTTGTTGGTAAGAGCTCTGACCTTACCTGGAGCTAGCATCGGCCTTCAAATGCTGATTCCATCTCAATTCGAGAAATTGGCCGATCAGGCCATTTGGAAAGATGCCACGGACCAGGTGATGTTTTCTCTGGGCATCGCTTACGGAGGCATTCTAGTGTTGAGTTCGTACAACTCGTTCCACAACTCCACCCATCGGGATTGCGTGTTGATTTGCCTAGTGGACACTGGCTTCTCTTTGGTGGCTACCGTGATCATGTACTGTGTTATGGGCACCTACGCCCTTGAGACCGACACCACGTTTGGCGAGACGGTGAAAAAGAATTCCGGCACCCCTTTTGTGGCCTTTTCCGAGGCCTTATCGCGAATGGTATTTCCAGCACTGTGGTCCGTTCTTTTCTTTACCATGCTGTTCTTAGTTGGTTTGGCCTCGAGCTTCCAAACCGTCCTGGCCAACCTAACTACTTTGAAAGAATGTTGGCCGTTTCTCAACCAACCAAAAGTTCCTCTCACTGCTATTGTGTGCATGGGGCTTTTCTTCCTCGGACTTCCACTGACCACTTCACGAGGCTCCAATCTTGTGGGCATCATTGACTTTTATGGTGTCGGGTTTCCTATCCTCGTGTTGGCTTTTATCGAAACTACGGGATTCTGCTACATTTATGGCATTTCGAATATATCGACTGATAACCAGATGATGGAAGGGGAAAAAACCGGAATCAGCCTTTTCTATCGGATCACCTGGTTATTACTACCCATCTGCTGTTTAGTGGTCATCGTCTTATACATAGTCAATTGGCAGCATCCCGTCTTTGAGGAGGGTCAAGAATATCCGGAATGGACGATTTGGTTCGGATACGGCATCCTATTCTTGACTTTCAGTCCCACGATCGGATGGATTCTTTGGTCGGTTGGGTCAACCTTAGTCAAAGGAGGTTCCCTTCAAGATACCCTCCGACCTGAAGCCACTTGGGGTCCAGCTTTGGGCCGAGGATGCTGTGATGGATGCTTGGCAAACTATCGCTTGCGGAAACTCGACCTTGAGTCCCTTTCAAATATGGACCTTTGCCGACAAAGAGGAGCCTTATGTGTGTCCATAGAACAAACGGGCTTTGACCAACCAACCTCTCTATCTAGTTTGTGACATGCCCTTGACTAACCTGACTAGAGCTATTTTTAGTGAGCGAGATCACACAGAGAAAAGAAATAAGGAAATCACCCAAGCAGAAGGATTGAAGCAAATTCGGAGTGAGTTTAAGCATCCTTGAAATGCGTCCCTCGTTTTTCTAAGGAGAAGACCTTGTCAAAAAAAAAAAAAGAACTTTCGGCAAACAGAAAGATTACGCTCTCATTAAACAAAGCTCCCCACACACCTAGTACCTTATACAACTAAGCCCTGTTCTTAGTTGTACTTACATCAGGGGCCATGAATTGGTCGTCCGTGAGGAAATGGAAGATGGTGTAGACCGCATTGTACATGGCACACTGTTTGGGTATGTGGCGACAATGCCGTTCACTGTACATGCAATCCGGAAAGAGGTCTCCATTATGGTAATAGCGTGAGCAGAGGTACAGCAACTCCTTCGTGTACTGAACATCCTCAGGCTGAAAATAGATTAAAAAAGGAAATATTCGGGTTTATCTTCATGTCAGGCGACTGCTAAATTTATCTTACCGTGATGCCAAAGCACGAGCTTCGGTTATTAAGAAGTGCGATATAACCCCCCAAGTTCCATCCTGGACAACAATCAACTGGACCTTGGGTCTCGCACAAGTCCTTGAATTGAGGGGCGTCTCTCAAGTGGGTGGATTCCACGGTGCACATGGACATGATATTGTCATGAGAGAATAGATCCCTTCCTCTAAATGAACAGAAAATGATATTTCGTCACTCATTTGATTCATTTTAAATTCTGTTAGCCAAGACCTAGTGGTTAAATTTATACTTACAATCTGCCATATTGAAATGAACTTTTGCGCATATTAATTTTGTTTGGAAATAAATTGTCTTTGTCACTCATTTCAGTCACCCTGCCATTTATCATTTTTTTATGTTTACGTCCCCTTGGTATATCATATTGAAATATACTTTTACTTTCTCGGAGCTCTATTTGAGACTAATTCCGAAACACAGTGAGCTTTGTCCAAGAAACAAGGTGTTGATTAGAAACATGTCATGCAACCATTTGGCCAAGGACATGGAACAAGAAGAGTCTGAGCAAGCAAGGCCGTCTTTCGTAGGTGGTGGCATACTTCAAATGAACCATAGAAAGATTGCCATAGCATGGTACCCATGTAATAAGGTATCCTCCATCGAACAAAGACGGCGCTTAATTTACGGCGCCACTGTCTTTTTGGTGCCAAACGGAGGAAAATTATTAAGATGACGGTGGAAAAGAAGATAACAGTTGTTTACTAGCATCACTGGCTGGACTTTTAATCCTCTTGGCAGACAATTGCAATCCCTTGCGGATTAAATTCCTCTTGTCAAGAGCCAACGTTTTGACACTTTTGAGGGAATGAAGAAATTGATTTTTACAAGGGGACACCTCTTAATAAACAAGCATTTTCCCAGATTCTTTGAGAAATAAGGTGAAATTCTGGCACAAAAGCAAACGAAAGTAGACTACTTCTTCTTTTATGCTTTTCTTTGATGAGTTGGAAGCTTACTGATCTTTATTTAGGGTGATATAGCTGAGAAGAGACAGAGAGAGAACTCTACACCTCCCCCAAGATTATTGCCCATACGTATTGGCAATAATCTGATAACTGAAAATACAAACATTAGACATTTTGCCTTTATGGCCCTATTTCATTTTATATTATTGTCCGCATCCTGAATTTTGAAGTGGAAGTTCCATCGGTGAAAACATTAGCTTGGAGTTTTGGTTTTCAATTTCGCAAATTTGCAAGCTGGGTGCTGAAATTTGATCTGAGTTCTATTTTTTGGTTGGAACAGTTGGAAAGATTGCTCGGTTCGACAAAGGTGATCTTTTCATTTCACAGTGATGGATCATAATTTGATTCTTGTTTCTTGACTAATTAGAAATTTTCGATCGAATCACTTTCTTCTCAGGTTATACTTCGAACATTTTTTTGAGAAAATCATTTTTGTCTCAGGTTGAATTCAAATCTATGGATGGGCACTTTCCTCGTGGATAAAATGGTGTTCCAAATCACTAGGGCTGAATATTTTAGGTTAACTTTTTGGGCAAATTATGACATAATTAGGTTGCCCAAAACTATGTTTTAGGTTTTTTTTAGGTTGAATAGATTACACCTTTTACAGTGGCTTTTCAGACCAAATTTTGCCTTTTATCTATTGTTTTTCAGCACTTTACTCTTGGCAAGAGTATAAGTAGTTGAGCAGAGACAAAGGCAATGAAAATTTTATTTGGCAGTGAGGGAAAATGCCAGTATAGAAAATTTTGTGCCAGTGAAATTTGTTAAGCGGCAGAATATGGCAGAAAGTGGCAAAAATGCGACCAAAAAACCCAGATCAAAAATTGTCGACCTAAAAAAGGAGATCGGCAATTTTTTACCTAAAATGAGACCGAAAATTGTCGACCTAAACACGGAGATCGGATTTTTTTTACCTTAAAAGGAGTTCAGAAATTTTTGACTTTAAAACGAGTTCTGAAATATTTTACCTTAAAACGAGTTCAGAAAATTTTGACCTTAAAACGAGTTCAGAAATTTTTGACCTAAAAACAAGTTTAAAAAATTTTCGACTTAAAAAAAGAAATTGAAAATTTGCGCCCTAAAAACGAGATGAAATGACTGAAAACGAGACGAGAGAAAAATATGACTTCAAAAAATGACAGTGAGCGCCCTTAATTGGCAGTATGTCGGCCTGAAACCACCTGATAAAGCTAATTCGGTATGTTGATCAGATGAAAAACATTGTGGCTCCCACTCTTCTACTTTCTTCCTTTTTTTTTGTTTTAAAGACACTGGGGTAATTTTCAAGTGGGCTTAGTCAAATGACTTTAGGGTGAGAAAAAAGTTAATTTTAGGTTGAAAACTTAGTTTTAGGTAAAAATTTCCTGAAAAATGCGAGAAAAAAGTTAATTTTAGGTTGGAAACTTATTTTTAGGTAAAAATTGCCCAAAAAAGGCGTTTTAGGTTAAAACCTAGGTTTTTATGTAAAACCTAAAATATTCAGCCCTACAAATCACCATTAGACCGGATGTTAGGTGCACTAGTTCAAATGGCTCAAGGGTAACACAGTATACAGTGCATTCAAGCAAATCGTAGACAGTTAGTTACTGAACAAACATGTGCGACTGCAGCCAGAACAATAAGGAGTACGACAAAACACTTTTAATGACATTTGTACAGGATATTCCACAGCATTAAATTTCAAAATGGTCGCCGCCGGCCTCGATCATGGCCGTGATTCTGGGCCTGAAGCTGGAGCAGACCTTGGCGACGAAGTCCTCGGACATGTCGGCCCACACGTCGTTGACGGAGGACTTGAGGGCGTCGACACTTGGGTGGGGCGTGCGACACGCCTTTCTCTCCACATTGCCCTAGATGCCATAGTCCAACGGAGAGCAGTCTGGGGAGGAGGGCGGCCACATTGACCAGGGCCAGAAGGACGCCAGGTTGACCTTGCACCAGTTCTGCGTCTTGTTGGACTTGTGGGCAGGGGCGGAGTCCTGTTGCCAAACATAGTTGCCGTCGGGGTAAGTGGCGTCCAGCCACGGCTTCACGACGGTGCGGGAGTAGTTCTCCTTGTCGGTGATGGTGGGGATGGGCACATCAGCGCCCGAAAGGGCCGCAACTCTCTGTCTTTTGGCTTCCATAACTTTTGACCGCGACGAAAGACAACAAAACTTTAAAGCAAGAAAATACTGCTTTTTGATTGGTCTACACGATCCAATCAAAAAAGGGCTGCTGATTTCTTAAGTTATAGCGGGAAATTCAAAATTAAATTAACGGATCGGAAATTTCTGAAATTCTTCCCTTCTTGTACCTAGTGACCACGGACATGGGGATAAAAGAGTAATACTTGGGGCAATAGATAACCAAAGGTGTTCTTTAGAATATATCAAAAGAAGTCTGATATCGAGTACTTCTTGGCCGAGATCTACATCTTGAACATGTTGAACACCATCAAAAACAAGACTGACTTCGGCAAGATCTACCTCGTCAACCAGAGGGTCTTGGTGTATGAAATTAACATTTTCTGAAAGCTCATGTAATACTGTACAAATGTCATTTTGATGTTTTCCTTGTACTCCTAATGGATCAGGCAGCAGTCGACAGAGTTTATGAAAAGATCAATTGTCTACGATTTGCTTGAACGCACTGTAGTAAAAATAATCATGCTGGAGTATAGTCTCTATACATACTGTAAGCTGCGTTTGAAAGGCAGCTGATGTACAGAGACAATAGGTCGGTTGTTGAAGTGGTTTGGAAGTATAGTAGAAGCATATCTAGAAGCAAAGAAGAAGTACAAAAGAAGCACGTGAGATGGAGTAAAAATAACCCTGCTCGATCAAGTTTTGCTACATAAGCTGCGGTTTTCAATCACACCTTATGTAGTAAAACTTGATGGAGCATGGCTATTTCTACCCCGTCTCATATGCTTCTTTTGTGTTTCTAGACACGATTCTACTATACTTCCAAACTACCTCAACAACTCGACTTATTGACGTTCACGATTCAAAACGTGGTGTGTACACACAAGAAAGAGACACGGTCTATGTAGTAACTTCTTTCGCTTTTTATGCAAGTTTTATCAGTATTTGGTGTTTCCTTTTCGTTTCATTCTAGAGCCATTTATTCTAACTTCAAATGCTGTGTGCTTGTAATGCACCAAAATTGCATTGGTTTGTCACAACGGTGTTTAAAAGTCCACTAGTCTGAAACCTTCCCCAACTCCTTTTTTAAGGTCTGAAATTGGTCGCTCTGATTTGGTTGACGGCCCCACTTGCCTTCTCCTTTTCCCTTTTTTCTCCTTCCTCATATGTAGAGGGTGACTAATTTTGAAACTGAAGTTGACGTTTTAAACGTGTAATAACTTCAAAACGAGGCAAAAATCTTGATGTCCTTAAAATTTAAGACTGTTTTTTGAAACAATAAGTAACAATTTGCTGTTTAATGCTGCCAATTACAAATCACAGAGGATGTACCAGAGGCATTCAAACTTAGCAGAGTGAAGAGCGTATTTTCGGAATTTCTCTTTTTTACACCACAGGTCATGCCATAAATGCCGCTTGAGGTCGCTTTTTTCGATTGAATCGTGAACGTCGATACTCCAGCATCGTTACTTATACTCTACTTTGGTACACTTAGACATTTGAATTAGTGCACCCAACATCCGGGCTTTAGTTTCAAGAATGAGAAAATATGAAACAAAGCAGTGTTCTGTCTTTTGCTTTCACGACAGAATTTCATCTATTAGAAAACATTCTTGACTTTTGTCAGTAAACATTTAAAGAGTATGTTAAGCGCGAACAGAAAAAAGGTTAAGCTTTTGTGTCTGGGGGCAGTTTTCATGGTTTTAGTTTGTATGGTGACCTCCCAGCCAGCTGTTACTGAAAGGACCGTTTTGTGAAACTATCATTCGCAATTTTAAATGAATTCTGACTTTTATATTCTATCAAAATATTTGGATTTGTGGCAATGTTTTCACACTCCAAAACTAAAATATAATTTTTTGCAATTATCCCCTGTTGAAGCGCAGTGTCGGCACATGATATTAAAAGACCAAAAAGTCATTTTAAGTTTGAAGGGATCAAAACAGATGTCTAGAAGTACCCCCTTGAACTCGACTCCTTCAGGTGATCTTATCATCCAAGCTCAATGACATCTCCCTTCAATATTCACTCTGACAGACATGTCTTGAGACATCCCTCCCGTATCTTATCCATCGGCCGATAGACGAACTCATTACCAAACCTCTATGACACTTGCTGATTGGCAAACGAGCATTCTGAACTTTTCACGCCAACTTCCTTTCAAAGTACTCTCAAATGGATTGCTTTTGACAACATCAAATAAGAGGGTATCATTTTCGGAAGAGTGTTGATATGACTCTAAGATAGCAATGACTCCTGAATGTTCAATACATTTTGACAAGTTGGAGTGTTTCGTGGCAAATTGGGACTGAGATAAGTGTCTTGAACTTTTAATACCTTGGTCTTTTTGTACCGAGTCTGGCAACTTTAATTCCTTCAATTTTGGAAGGGCTAGTATGTCACATTGCAGTTGCTTATTATTTTTATTTGACAACCGAAGATGTGAAAAGAGTCGTCGACGGTATCGAAACTTGTGGTTGATTCTTCAGAAAAAGTCAAGCCAATCAAGCCAAATGACATATTCATTAAAGACCAAAACAGATGATTTTTCTTGTTACAATCAACAAAGTGACATGTTGACGAAGTTCAAAAGTCAAGGTTCAGAACTGTTGAGAATTAGCTGTAATATAGGGGTTGTGGACTAGAGATGGCCAATCAAAACCGAAAGTAGACGTTCACTTTTAAGAGCGAAGTTAGAGAGAAAAATCACCGTTTTGCTTTTTGTTGCGGATTTTTTATAACCTAAGCAACAAGGAACAGGATTCTCCGCAGAGAAAGTAGATAATTAACGTTACTGCGTAAAATTAATATTTTTATAATGTTTAGTCTACAAGCGGATTATTGTTGGCAGATCTATGCAACCCTTGAATAGTGGGTTGGTCAGGAATAGTATTTAAAAATTTGTCCAATCCTGCCTTAAATGCTGTTAGAGGATCAGCTCCTACATATTCCCGACGAAGACTAATGGGTAACAAATTGAACAATGAGGAATCCCGATAAAGAAGAGAGGAGGACTTCATTGATCGAACTAGCCTGGATTCCTTGGGATTCGGAGGTGCTCTCAGAACGAACGTATAACCTCTACGATCGCCACAACTGATCTCAAATCCCGGGTTAGGACAGAGCCCATGAATGCTCTTGAAAACATACAGTATCAGATACCTTTCATACCTTCTCTGAGTACTCTATAGTCCTAACTTTTGGAGTCGCTCCCAATTTGAGAGCTCTCTCAATCTTGTGATGTTCCTAGTGAGACATCTTTGGACTTGCTCGACCATTTGGCCAAAAGATCAATAAAAAGAGTTTTTTTCCGAAATTTATACCAAATGGGATTTACGTTCTTCCATCCTATACTTATTCATATGAGAGCCTTTACAAAATGAGCAAAATATGTGGACAGAAGAAATACCTCGCTCAGTCTGCATAAGCCTAACCTAAAGTGTGTAAGGGGTGCAAATTCATCCCCTCAACATGTTCCTTTCCCTTGACTTAGAAAAATCGGAATCTTAGACGTTTTCATCATTTTTGCAATGAAAGGCGTTGTCGCTGACAACGAGAAGTAATTTCTTAAATGCATTTTCCTTCCTGACAAATAGAAATCCACCCTGACACGTCCACACTTCCCAATTTCCAGACATATCTACCCATGAAAGCTTCGTATTTGCCCAACCAATGACTCCTCAAATTGCATCGGTTCTTGTCGTCTTTTGTGGATCATTGTAATAAGTAGAGAAAATAAACTTTTAAGGAAGATTTCATCACACAACACAAGTCCCATGATTTATTTATTCAGTGCCTTCTAGCTAGTCTGCATTTGAAAATTTAGTTTGGCAAAGTGTGCCCATATTTTAAAATCATTTGCGCATTTCTGACACATGGTCAATGAAGAGCGTTGGTTGCGAACTAAAGATCAAACATAGTCTTTATTTTTACAAAGTTGAAAAATATGAGATTAATAAGTGGCTGATTGGTTGTACTCGAGCCGCTCTGACAATCATAAATTAGCAGACTAATTTGGCACCTCATTTTAACCAACATACAGTATTCAATTTGCAAGAAGTGAAAAAAATATATTTTAGTTTTAAAGACTTCTCAAGACAAAAAGCAAAGCAAACCGAGTTAAAAAATGTCAGTATTTTTTTAGTCTTTTACGAATCCTGTCTGAAAACCATTACTGGGAAAATTAAAAAACTTTTTGTTAATGTAATCTTAGCTTTAAAAACGTTTAATTACTACAGTCACTACGTCTACATTAGAGGGCTAACAGAGAAATGTCACTCCAGTTCAGCCAGTGGAGATTTGTTTTGAACACACTTCATCAGTCTGGCAGCAAGGGTGCCAATTGAGAAAATTCATTACTCATTAGTGGTTTTAATATTATAATTATTAATAATATTATTATTATTATAATAGTAATATTATTTAAATAATATTTGAGGAAAAACTATCAAATATTTAAATTACAACCAAATATTTAAAAAAATATTTAAATTTTTGATGAGTTTGGAGCAATAAATTGGTATTTTTGAAAATTTTGATTTAAAAATCCAAATATTTGATTAACATTGGTAATGGCAGAAATATTAGTCAACAAATCTTCAGTGATAAAAAATCATACCGGGCAATGAAAATTGGTTATTCTTGGCAGTCCTTATTTATACCCTACATTTAGTTAATACATTATACTGCCTAAGGTTTCGTTGAATGTTCAAACTAGAGTTTCCGTATTTCTTTCCTATTATAGTTACGGTTTTCGATTTATGATTAAAATCCATTAATGTAATTTTGAGGGCAAGCAGACCAAGTTTTTATTTCCCACGCATATTTCCCACTTTAGTTTGCCTATTCCCATCAAAAAGAGTCATAAAAGTTTTAAAAATTGGAATGTTTTGACAATGTAGTTTTTGGAAAGGTCAGATTTTATGTCAAAATTTCAAAAGATTTGCTGAAATTGTGGAGTTTCTTGGAATGTTTCAATGAAAAACGGGAAATTTCCTTTAATTTAGAAGAAAAAGCCCAAATATTTAAAAACTGCTCAAAAACACAAAATATTGAAATTAAATATTCTTTATCTAATTAAATATTTTCGGTCGCTCTACTCATTAGTCTTGTTTGAGCAAAGCAGTTGAATGAGCAATTTTGCCACTGACTCTCTGAAAATACAAGTTCTAGTTTCAAATCACGCAACTAAGTGTGTTTAATGTCAAACACCATTGCACACACAATGCAGGCTTGGTGACTCACGAATATTTTTGAAGTGTCATTTCTCTGTTAGCCCTCTAATGTACACCATCAATAGGACGTTGACAATCTAGAGAAAGCGTACCGTTTTCAAGCTTGCCATCGAGTGCGAGATAGACAGCAAACATTATTTTTCCTAGCTGGTGACCCGTTTATTTGTCTCGATCACTGCGTCAAACTGTCGTAGGTCACAACCGATGGGTTTGCTCCATTGGTATTCCAACAAGTCTCTCTCTCTCTTTCCCTCCGAGATCACATTTACGAGGCTCAATGAACCTTGTCATAATCCCCAGACTTGGGAAAGACTTCACTGGAAAACCACTGATGAAGACGCATCACGCAAGAGCGCCTACAACGATGGCCCTGCATACGGTACAACGAGGTGAGTCCTGTAGGTATAAAGTCACGAGGACTTTCGAGGGCTTGTTCAATTGACTTGCACGTTTCAAAGGAGCAATGACCACTCTCATCAAGACTCCTGAGGAGGAAGAAGGGGAGGAAGAGGATCTTTTCACACGAGGAGTGTCCAATTTGTGGACCAAAGTCAATCACATTGCTCTCGTGGTGAGCGATGTGGGACGAAGTCTGCAGTTCTACACGGATGTTGTAGGCATGCGACAAATCTTGAGACCCAATTTTGACAGGTATCATTTGACATTTCCAAGTGTTTCTTCCATGATATCTAGTAGCCATTCTACAGTACAACATTAGTGGTGACGAACAAGTCATTGAAAGAGAGATTCTGGAGTTCTTAATACAATTTTTTAGAGCGAGGGAGAGGAAGCGTCCTCTTGAGCAAAAAAAATAGTTATATTCCTTCTCATTAGTAATTTTCTTACATTTGAAAGCCAGAAAATTGACAAAAAGTGAAAAATAAGCAAAACAAGAATCGACAAGCTTTAACGTGCTATAGAACTTTTCTTGAAATTGGTCAATCGACGTTTCGTTTGGGAACAATAGCAGGAAGTGTGCCAGATTTCTTTATACTAGAACTATCTCGATGTTCGACAATAATGTTAACATTTCAGAGGGGTAAAACTTACAAACTAAATGAAACTCGAATGTATTCGTTTTTTTTCATTAACGGCATAATTTTTTTTGGCTTTAGTGCTCGTTAATATTAGGACCACATTGAATTATCAAGAATTTATACTCAGAAGGTAAAGAATTGGTGCTTTTCGAGTTAACGTCCTTGTGATCACAAAAGAGAAAAAAATTGTCTTTTACGTCTTAATTATCCAAATTTGCACACCTCCGATAAATCTTCACCAATGAAGTTCATTTTTGAAATTCGTTAGCTCGTCCTTTCGATCACTTTTATTACTTGAGTGGTTTGCTTGATCTGAACAAAGGCTTCAAAATGTAGAATGCTTCTTTGTTGAAGATTCGTTGGCTTTTCAACATTGCCCTATTTTGTGTCCAAGCATTGTTCCCATTTGGTCATTTTTTTTAGACATGGTGCTTGGTTGACTGCTGGCAACGTGGACATCCACTTGATCAAGGGTCGTCCAGCTGTTCACTCCGATGATGACTTGATCGTGTCTCATGTGGCCATTGAAGTGGACAAGATGGATGAGCTTCGAGTCCGATTGGCCAAGTTGGGCACACAATCCAGGAAGAACATTTCGGTGCCCAACCCCGAAGAGAACAATAAGGCAGTGGATCAAGTGAGAGACAACCAATTGGCACTCTACTCTTCCAAGATGATCTCTGGAGACCCTCTTTTCCGTCTTCTAGGCCTTTGTTCGAGATCCAGATGGCTACTACATTGAGTTTTGCAATTGCGCAGGTCTGGACGAATATCTTCACCAGACTCCCGTGGGAGAAAAGACTTGGAATTTGGGCAAAGCTCATGCCGTGGCCTCAGCTTCAAAACTGATTCGGCGAATGGCCGACGATTCCCGGCGAATGATCGAAAAGAAGAAGGAGATCTACCAAAAGAAGTTGGAACACGGTCAACTGGACCTCAGTGTTGATTATGAGGTAAGCACTCTTCTCCAGTTATGACTTAATATTATCAAGAACCACTAAATGCTCTGGAGTGAGAGGCTTGCAATACAAATTGTGATTTTCAATAGGAACAAACAAGAAGCACGGAAATCATGGAGTGGGAGGCTAGCAATGAAAATTATGATTTCCAGCAGAAACGAACCATTTGCGTTATTGAGAAGAACACGTATATCAAATTTCAGCCCAATGGAATGCCGGAGTGAAAAGTTATGCCTTCTCAAACTTATGTACTAAAGAGAACATAGAATGAATGAACTCGCCCTTTTGTGGTAAAACGATTACTACAAAAGGGCTAGTTCATTCATTTTCGCTAGGATTTGCACTGAACTTTGAGTAAGCATAACTTTTGTCTCCAACGTTCAATTGAGCTAAAAATTGAAATACGTATTCTTGTTAACATATGCAAGGTCTCATTTGCAGAAGAACGTAATTGAATTGTTCTTACTGGAAATTATTATTCTCATTGATAGCCTCTCACTCCATGATTCCAATGCTTCTTGGAACAAATCAATTATATTCTTCTGCAAATAAGAGCATGTCTAGTTGGTAGATGAGGGATTTCAATTTTCTGATCAATCAAGATCAGGATTGAAATGTTTTGTCTTCTCAAACCTTTGTACGGATGAGAGCATATAATGAATGAGCCCGCCCTTTTGTGGTAAAACTATTACCAGAAGAGGGCTAGCTCGTTCATTTTGTGTAGGGTTATGTCCTATGCTTCGAGAGAGCAAAACTTTTGACGCCAATGTTCGAGCTAAAAAGTAGAGTACATTTTCTAACCAACAAAAAGAAGGTCTCGTTTGTAGAAGAACGAATTTTAGTATTTCTTTCTACTGATAATCATAATCCATATCGTTAGCCTCCATCTCCAGAGAAATTCAGAGGTTCTTGGAAGTAACCACAAGGGCCTGTTTATTGAATTCTTTCCTAGGAAGATTCCGATGACGGCGAGTGTGAGGTGGATCCAGTCAAATTGGGCAATCTTGTCCAAAGACGCAAGGTTTATGGGGACATCACCCAAAACACCAGAGACACAAATGAGTTGGAGACCCTGCTGAAACGCTATAAGAACGATGTGCCTCGGGTGATTCGCCATTTGGAGGAACGTGTTTGGCGTAAAGGCACACATACCTATATTCCACCGGCCTTTTACGATCGAGATGGGACGTTCTATCAGCCTCCGAGTTTTGAGATGAAGCTCTCGTCGTTGGCTAACACGGATTCTCACCGAGACCAATGACTTATTGACCCGCTTATTGGATGAACTTACATTAATGCTGAATTTGATGGTTCGCAAATTTTGGGACAATAACAAAAAAAAATCCAAAGTCTGGTGTTGGGATTACTAACACTTAGCGTTAAGAAGTTGGTCTGATTGATTTCGGAGCTTATGGTCAGCCTATGTACGTATTTATTTTATTTAAATTGGTTAATCGATTAATCTATCTGAATTGATTTGTGATTTCTATGCATACTTTAGGTGGTGGGAAACTAGATCAATAAGATGAATTGCCATTCATATTTAAGTAAGCTAATGTTCGAACAGCAAAGCCATTAATAAAATTGATGGGATCGCCATCATAACCAGCATCATATTAAACATGTGTAGCTGTTTCTCCTTCTTTAGCGAGGCAAAATCAAATTCAGTATTTAGTTTTATTGAGAGGCTTTGCGAGTAAAAGATATTGTGGAGTTGTGTAACATATTATAATCATTTTATGTTAGAAGATTCAGACCTTTGTGAAAAGGTAGCAATTGCAAGCTTAGAGAGCCACAAATTGAAAAAAAGCCAAAAATTAGAGAGACAAGCATATTTTTTTCCCTTCAACTAGCATTTAAACATTGATTAAACGAATCGAGCAAAGTGAAAATACAAAATAAAAGATTAAAAGTTCAATGAACAAGACCCTAAAGTGGTTAACCAAGAAGTTAACTAAAATCTGCCCAAAACTGTTCTGTTTCATAATTCCACTTGTTTGTCCCAAAAATGCACTGTAACCTAGAGGTTGAACTATTTTTCATATGACTCTTAAGTACATGGCAGGTGTCTGTTTATCATTTTACTTTTATTATTTCTCTCAAGGTTGGAAAAATGAACTTTTAGGGCTTAACACATTTTGTACTTCATGAGAGAACACAATTCGATTTGACTTTCCCAAACCATTTCCCTTTACTAAGTTAATTTGCTCGCTTTTCCAGCTCCACTCCTATTTAAGCTCAGAATTGAAGCCCAGCTTTTTTTCATTTCTTTCATACAAAAGAACTGTTCGCGAGTTCATGCTTCTTTGCCCACAATTTGAACTTCAAGAAAAGGAATTGGCTTTTGAATTAACATTCACTTTCAAGACCATGAAAAAAGTGGCATGGTTTGTGCTTGATAAGATTAGTAAAGGGACCTTGATTAATATGCTTTTGTCTCATTTCACTTCTTGAGACTGTTGCAAACGTACATTTCAAGCTAAGAATTCACAAGCTTCTATCTCCATAGAGCTCATTCTTGAGGAATAGATGTAAAAAATATGTATCTAAATGTTTTATCTCAAAGCACATGCATTCATTCTCCATTGTTAGGAGCTTACTTACCGATTAGATTTGAAAACCACATGGGCATAATCTGCCATTGGTTCACCACACATCCATCCAATTTCTCGATGTTCATAAGAGGACAAGATTGCTTGAGGTTCCACAATGTTCCTCTTGTTCCTAACGGAGCCTCTCCCGACAGTGAGGGGTCTTTGGTCCTCACTTTTTATCCCATATCCAGGCACTGAAGGGTCTAAATCCATGGAAAGTTCTTCTCCTTGTTCACTCGGTAGAACTCTGGGCACATTGATATTCTGGGAACCCTGAAATAAACATACAAAAGCCTGATAGGTTGTTTCCCTTGGGGAGTGCTTGAAATGCAACGAATTGAAACATGGCTCATTTGTCTAAATTTGGGGGAAACAAATTGTGACCAGACATTTTCACTTGGACAAGCCGTTTGTATTGGTCCACACCGAAATGGGATTCAATTCGTTTTTCCACTCGATCGAATAAAAACATTGACCAAATTGAGTGTTGCCAAAAATGACTTGTTCCCTTTGCTAACCGTCCATCTTGCCAACATTGGGCAGTGAGCGAGTGTATCAGGGTGCCCTCGAGACATTCACAAATGGCCAGAGGTGAAAATGTCCAACACCAGAAGAAGGAACTTGCTCTGTTCTGCAAGAATGAAGCACTCCTAGAATATTTGCACTCGCTACATTCTCTACTTTCCCTTCGAACTTAAATTGAGACCAGGGAGGAGGAGGCTCTATTAGCTCCTCTCCTTGAAAAGTTTGCCAATGGAGAATTTAAGGCTTGATGAGCACCATTTAACCAAAGTGATGGCTAGCAACATGAAGTACTTGTTCAACCTTAACGATATCTATCGCTCTTGTGTTCAAAAGAATTGAGGTTCAAAGGGGCCCTTAAATGAACCTCATCTCGGACCTCCTTAAGTCCACATCTGTATTGAGAGCTCAGACATTGGGAAAGAAATCTTTTTTGACCCCAACTCCGGGCACTCAAAGTGTTCAAGGCTTCGATATTCCTGACATTTGAGTCCGAATGTTATTGCGTTCCACTTGGCTTGGCCTTCCTTCCTTCCTTCAAGGTTGGCTCGTCTCCGTTCCATCCAATGTGCAACCAAGTGGAACAGGAAGCCAATTGTGCTTAAAGGCCATCTGACAAATCTGAGTAGAACTTGGCACCGGGGTTCATTGGAACCAGTTTGTTGTTCATGGTGGTTGGGCTCGCCGCAACAGAGAATTAATTTGTCATGAAGGGAGCGGCAAAACAAAGGTCCTTTACCAGACGCCAAAGCAATTTGTCTGAACACTCAACAAGAAGCGCAACCAGACCCCTGCGGATTTTTTTATTCTTCTTCTTCTAGTGTACCTCAATGGCACTTTGGCTTGTCAGGAATTGAGGGCACTTGGGAAAACGTGCCGCCACCCTGGGTGCTATCTACCGCGCAAACTCTTTTTCAAGTGGTGGGAATGGAAGCTATTAGAAAAATGCAATATTCATATGCGGGATAGGAGGCCGTTGTTAATGCTCACCAATGAAAGATCGTCCTTGGAGTTTGTTCCATGGCGGTTCCCACCATTCCGCTTTTTCGTTGTGGGCCTGTCATCCTCGTTGGCCTCATTTTTGTTCTTCTTTCTCCGTTTTCTCTTGCCTCCTTTATTCTTGCCGCCCTTATTGGCTAAACTTCTGGCTTCTAATGGGTTTGTGGTCAATGGTCCGATATGACTCACGGAATCCAAGAGATTTTCATAAGCCGTCAACCTTCGGGCGATTTCCGTTCCTCGTGTCTGAAATCCCTGGGAAAAAAATGTTCAAACTCAGTCACATAATTTAGAGTTATTAAAATATCCTTCTCAGCCATTGTCCAACTTATGAAGATATGAGGGAGAGCGTTCTTATCCTTAGAGGACTGACTGACTGACTGATGGTGACAAGTGTCACGTAATGAACATCCACTGGTCTTTGACAGCCTCTATTGGATCTAATCAGACATGAAAAGCTTCCGATAAACCTTAGCAGGACCTCATGTTCTACATCGAATATATGTACATGAAGAATCTGGGATTGGAACGAAGATCTCGGAACTCAACTTACCGCTTGTGGATCGCTGAAGTCTGGCAAATCTTGTAGCGTGACAGAGAGAACTAGGGCGGTGATTGATATCGCGGTAATGGCCAGCATGATCCCAAAGGGATAATTGGAAAGTACTTGGGAGTAACATCTGCAAAGAAAGAAGAAGGAGAAACATTACCTAATTGAGAAATGGAATTTGGGATCCCCTTTTGTGGGTAGGTCGAGCTTGCAATGATCAAAAGAGCTTGACGAGGCATAAAAAGTGAACTTGTCCAATATTGTAAGGAAAAGCGGTGGAACCTTGAGCTCAAGGAGTAACCTTTCAGAAAAACCCATGCCATGTAATGGCATTTTCGTCTTGCACACAATTTTCGAGTTGAACTTAGACCTTGATGAGTTGTCAAAGGCAGAAAGCCCAATAAATTCTTGAACAAACTTTGTGAAAGTTCAACACGGCCGAAAACGGAGAAGCAACAAAACTTTTTTGATTTGGGGGGATCTTGGCAAGATATTTTGGATTTTCTCCACGCCCACGTCAATTTCATAAATGGGACATGTTGGTACAGAGCACTGGCTTTAAAAACTTGCTCTCCTGATACTCGTATTTACATTGGCAAATTGGCTTTCTCAATCTTCTTTGGGCAAACAAGTCGTCTGCGGGGAAGGAGATCCCACAACCAAAACACGGGCAATAACATCGAATTTAATTATTATGGAAAAATCAGTGGACCCTTTCCATGTGCAAAGTAAGCAATTTTAGTCATTTTTCCTTAAAATATGAACCTAGTGTTGACTATCTACCTTAGCAAGGATTCTTGGATCACCTCAAACTCGGTGCAAAACGTGTTAGTAATTACACCATGTACCTTGTGGCAGAACCCTGTTTGTACAAGTTGCTCTTCCAGTGAGATCAACGTACAAAAGGAGGTAGATGATTAATGTACATCGAGCACTCAACTCTTTTTTATGGTGATATATGCTTCCTTGATAGTGAGGGCCAAGATGGATCTTGCAAGAGTTCAGCCTGATTTAGGTCACCGAGAAAAGAGCAATCACCAAGGAACAGCAACTGGATCGATTGTATATTCAAATAATAAGGACAAACAAGAGCTAGCTTGGTAATAACCTGCGGAGCTAATTTTACTTCTCATAGAAAGTTTCACTTGAAAAGAAGCTTTCAAAATAGAATTGTTGTGTCAATGTGACCAATTGTGAAATGTTGTGTCATTGAAGTGTCACGACAATCAAAATAAATCTTGCGTATACTTTGAAGCTAGTGTTTCTAGAGCTCAGATCCAATTAGTAACAAATCTGCTTTTTACTTAAGAGTGATGTGCAACAAGGCAAAATTTCTTTTCGGTGTTATTCCCTCACCCAAATTCAAAAATTGAACGGCAAGAAATAAAAATTTCCTCCACATCCATGCTCATATACACACACAAGCAAAAACGGAAAGGCAAGACACTCAGGGAATAAACAGAGTGGAAAAGGGGCCTTCCGCAGAGAAAAAACCGACTCTCCAATATCAAATTGAAGGTGGGGAGCCAAGCCTTTGAAATTTGGCGCTACAATCTACCGAAATTCTTGGAGAATTTGCAAGGTGCTGTTTTTTCCCAATTACATCTTAAAACGGCTTTACACACCTAAACAAATGCAATGCAGTACTCAAATTGAAGCATGCAAAGCGAAGAAATGCATCCTTGTTTCCCCACGGCATAGATGCATAGCTCCTGTCGCTTTGAATTATTCCAAGTGATGCGCACATCTTGGGCCTGCAAATGCCATCCGTGAAAGCTCGTTATTTTCGAGATCCGTGATTGAACTTGTTGATGACCTTTCCCTACTTTAACATAATCAAATTCTTTCGACTAGTCCTTTTACAAAATATCGAACGATATTTGTTTGGGTTGGCAAGTTTTCCAATAATTGGAAAAGGTCTACAACCCGGATATGAACCATTATTTGGCTCTTCGATCAATTATTTAAATTACCAAAAACACCACCATAACTCAAAGAAGTATAAAATAATGCGGAAAGGAAGAAGTATCTTCACTTTGTCTAAATGTTTTGACCCAAAACTATGAACCAGAACCTCTTAACTGATGGACAAAAGGACGGAAAGTATCATCCTCTCTACTGTAATCTTTTGTTGGAACGTGAAAAGGCTTAAATGACAGGCAAGTTTTGGACCATTTGATTGATAACCCCCTCCAGTTTTTAGTGGTCGCAGCAGCTCTAAACTCTATGATCAGGCGTCAAAATGCGGCAAGTTCTCAAGGTTTCCTTCGCCATTCTGTGGTGAATAAGCTTATCAACACAATCGGGGAATCAAAACTTTCCCCGAGCTCTCGGTTCCCACGAAATTGGGCTCAAATGCAAAAGTTGACGGAGCTTCCTTCACCAGAGAAAGAGTGAAAAACAACCTGTAAAGGCTGGCAGAAGTTGGCCAAAGGCTCGAAATTACGTCGAGAGATGCTATCTTGCACGTGGGTACGTACATTTTATTGCATTTATTCTACTTGGAAGGATGGTTGGTCTTTTGTTTGGAAACAATAGCCTGTTCATCCTGAAATTTAGAGGATAAAGTGAATACTTTTCGGCCTTGGAGTGAATGAGCATTTCTAATGCATCAAATTTTGTTTGTCTTGTAATAGCAGATAGTAGACCTTCTTTTGAGTTTCGAGGGCTTGGACAAAAACGGCCTTTAAACCCGGACCAAGGTCAGGATGAGAGAGCCATCAGTTTTCCCTAGTGGCCCAGATACATTTCCCTCTTTGCAGCAAACAGAACAAGCTCCCATTTTCGACTCAATTGAGGGTCCAAGTCAAAGGCCATTCGTTCCCTAGGCAGAGTACATAACAGTACACAAGATGATTGAATTATCGCTTGTGTAACAAGGTCGCACAACAAAAAGTTACCAAGGTTCATTCCACTTGAGCATTTTGGGATCATGTTTTGTTGAAATGAACTTCGAAACCATGACTATGTTTTTTTCTTTTTTTTAGATTGAGGGCTAATATGATTCTATGTTCATGTATTATTTGTGTTAATTGTTAGATGATTGAGCCATGTCTGGAGGTTTCTCGCTGAATAGTTTTACACTCAGCCTTGTTTATCAGACATTGGACAAATTGTGGCCGCCTATTTGATTGAATTAGTGCCTTCTCCAAAGATCTACGAGATGCTTTACATAGAGTTTGGATGGACTATTTACTCTACATGATTAATGGGCTTTTCAGAAGGAACTGATCTGATGAGAACCATAAAGGAATTCCAACATTAAATTTATTGTTAACCAAGTGTTACAAATTTCAAAGTCAGTGAAGATATTTTATGTGGACGCGAATTGAGCATCTTTTATATTACACGACTGACGGACTTTGTTCAAAGAACTTATCTGATAAGAATCCTAAAGGAATTCCAACCTTAAATGAAGATTTCGGATTAATCAAATGAAAACTTAAAGGGCCCATTTGGAGCGGTTAAATTTATCCAGAATGTAGATAGCACCTCAAAGTTTGTCATTCAAAACCCGGATTTGCTTGGTTTTGGTCTCGCCTAATTTCAAACTGCATTACTATTCAACAAACTTGATGTCAAATCTGAGAATAGAAGAACAATTGTTACTACTAGCATCCGGTTAGAGTTTTGCAAGGAACCTTAGTTAAACATATTTTACCTCAACCTCATTCGAAAAATGACCATTTTTCTCAATTTAAGAAGAGGCAAAAGAAAGCTTAAATCCTCTTTATGAATGTCTTCAAATGTAAAATGGCCTGGATTTTCCTCCTTTTTGTAACAAAATACTTTTCCCCTGCCGTTCCATTCCCGTTCATTTTGTACACTCTCTGATTGTTAGATCAGCACGATGGCTAACGTAGAGCTCTGAAATGGATGGAAAGGACATTACACGCATAATTTATCGCCATCGAGAGGCTCCCTGCCGCACTAATCGTGCAAAGTGTGGCCGTTTTTACTATATCACACCCGAGGATATGAATCCCTAGATATGATATTGTTTTGCCAAATTTGAGCAACTCCATTCGAGCCCTCTTCTACGAAGTTGTTTGGATGGAAGGGAGGCCAAGTAAAGATCGTGTGACAGGAAACCTAATCCTTCTCGGTTGAGGTTGTGAGGAGATGACCTTTTCCATCTTGAGAAGGTCTAGGACAGGGGTCGGCAACCGGTGGGCCGTGGCCCGAATGTGGCCGCAAGGGTGGTCGTTGGTGGGCCCATAAGCTATGTAGAAAGACTAAAATAGTGGGCCCGAGAGCCATCCGTAGTACTGTACTTGTGGGCCCAAAGCTCTTTGATCGCTAATTTGTGGGCCCCTGAACCTACCACTGCCTGTTTGGCGGGCCCCAGACAACACGAATCAAATTTCGTGGACCTTGACCCAAAACTGGTTGCCAACCCCTGGTCTAGGATATGTTTGAAACTGAGAACCCGTCAAAGGTGGGTGTTGTCTTTGAAATGACGATTTATCATTCCCCCCAAAGAGAGTACAGGGTGGAAAGGATCTTCATCACACAAACGACAGGAACAGAGAAAGTCCTAATGCTTGGAACCATTTATCTATGTTTTTGGATCTTTTGTAAAAGGGGGTTTATTCCCTATTGTGTATTCGCCATTCGAGTCGCGTATGTCCAAATGTGAGGCAGAAGTTTGCTGTCGGTGTCACTTTGTCGTTTTCTTTCCAGTTTTCGTTCCTTCAACATGAATTTACCGGAGGGAAAAGTTTGCCTCCAGGCCATTTGTTCCACGTTCCACATTGGAAAAGCATCAGACCCGTTTCTTTCTCAGTGTCTTCCAATCAATAGGTCAGAGTGAAATGAAACGAACACGATCCTCGAATCTTGGGACCAAAAGGAAAACTTTCTAAAGACCACCACAAAGCGAACTTTGTCGGAAAACCAATTATATTTCGGACACTCCAACAGCCATTCCGTTCCTTGAGAGTCAATTAAAGAGACCATTTTTCATCATCGAGAGCGGTAAATCATTACCGAAATCTTCCAATTCCTTTCTCGGCCTCGAAATTTATGAAAGTGTCAAGCTGCCTTTCCTTCCCAATTTCGAAGGAAAAGATGGGGAGTGCAATATGCTAGTGTGAGCTTGAAAGACTCAAAGAGATTCTCTTTGTCGATCCTCTTGCTCCTTTTCCTTCCCGTTCCATCTGTGATATTGAGTACCCCGTTGAAACATCAGGATCCCTTCTATGTACTGAACGTACTACAAAGGAGTCCTTTCGTGGTTACATAAGGTCTTCTTGGTTGATTCAAAATACATAATGGAGCAAAGCCTTTGCACAAAAGCAAAAGCCTACACCGCAATATGGGTTTACTTAAGATCCAACAGATCCACTCACAAAAGCAATGGGTCCAAGCAGGAAATGGGTCGGGTATTGGGAGAGAGAGATTCAAATGGTTCCGAGATTGTCTGTCATTCTTTGGATAATTGGATCGTCAAAGGTTCCATCCAATGAGGGAGGTGGAAGTTGGGAACAATATTTTTTTGTGCTTAATGACTGGTTCGAACTGGCTGACGAAAGAGTGCCAATTGGTCCCCCTTCCTTTTTGTTCCAAAGCCACGTTTACCGTTCTTGTTAGCACAAAAGTGCATTAAAGTTGCCCCTCCCCTCCTCTCTAGTCATTTTTTTTCTTATAGTTGAAAACACTTTTGACTCAGAATAGGCCCTTAAATAGGCTTCGTTTTTTCTGGTAGTAATTAGTTACAACAATCGTCCAAAAATCCAATTAATTGGGTCTCAACGGTACCTGTTCTTAAAAGCAACAACAAAAGCCTCATCAATCAGTATTATAAAAAAATTGGACTGTCTCAAGTGGCATTTCTTGGTGATTAATGAGGTTTCATTTGACCATCCCCTCAAGTCCAACATAACATCGACACAACACGAAAAATAACTTCCTGAATTTCCTTAACATCAATGGGAAAAAGGGACCTTGTGGATCTAACACCACTATCGTCTTCCTAAAATCTTTTTAGTTCAACATTTCACCTGCATTACTATTCTGAAGCTCAAAAACTGCAAATCATGACTTTTTGTGCTAGAATGGCTAAAAATGTGTCAACTTTTAGACAAAGCATCATATAAAGGAACCCCTCCTCGCAATTTTCAACCATTAGCAAGTAGCAACGTGGAACGATAAATGATGCATAAATCAAAGGAATCAATAGGGAACTTGGAAACGGAACAGGTGGTTAAGGTGCTAGAAAGACCAGAATTCCCTATTCAAAAGGAGCCTTATTTGTCTTCGTTCCTGTCCCCAAATCGCAGCAGCACTTTATGGGAAGTGGAAAGAGCGAAGGCTGTCTTCGTCCACTGGAAATGGCCTTGATTGTTTCACAATGGTGCATTTCCCCAAGATCATTAAGGCCGCCGATGGACCCTCAAGGTCTCGCTTTTTAATGGCGCTTGATTAATGTTTTGCTGTTGTCGGTCTCCAAGGGTTGGATTTGAATACAAGACCTCACATTTAAGCCTCCCTGGATGGCGTGATGTGAATGCAGAAAAACCAACAAGTCCCTCACCGGGTTTGAGGTCCCTAGTGAAATCCTCGTAAACACTGACACTTTCGGATGCCCATTCTCAAAGCGCCTGAGGCAATCCAAGATTAAAGGAACGAGAAGGATATACTGTACATAGAGTTCCAACGAGAGCACGCCATAAAATTGGTCGACGCGGTCAATATGCCACAAAGTGAACCTGTTTGATTTTTTATGACTTTATTACCGATGCCAATGAAGCGTTCTTACCTTAAGAATTTCTTCATTTTCAAGTCCTTCAGGGTCGAAATGGAAATCAATAGATGCTTCAAGAGATTTTGCACTTTTCCGTTTGATGTGTTGTTGTGGGCGAATTTGGACTTCCGGTGCAAATTAGGATGAAGATAAACAACCTGCTTGAACTGCCAAAACTGCTAAGAACATCATGAGTGTTCTCTCGTGTTCCATTGTTCCAATGCGTCTAGCTCAAGGATGATGCGAGCACCAGGTGGAACTAGAACGGGATCAGATCACTTCCGACCCTCGAAGATTTCCCGGAACTGAAACTTGGTCACTTGCACCATTTTACCAGGGTGGTCGTGAGGCAGAACAGAACTGGACTCAACTTGACACAATCCACGAGGAAAGTATACTACTTTGGTGGCTCTCTATGGAAACGTATCCCGACACATACATACACACACTCACTCACGCACTTCTACTCAAAGACGTCGAGAGTGTGGGAGGTTGTTTGGGTACAGTTGGGTTGGGTGGTGAGACCAAACTGACTGGTTGAGGATTCCACAATCCATACTAGAATTCCTCCTTCTTCTTCTCTTCAGCTTCTTCCACGGGAAGAGTCTCCAAGGTCTACGGAGAAGTGGAGCCCTGAGAGAGGAAGAGAAGAGAGTATGTGCGTACTATATCCAAAGCGAAGACGAAAAAGCCCTCTGCACAAGGTGCGAGGACGACTCCTCGGTCGGTGTGTTCAGTTCTTTCCTAGTAGATTGCCCATTGGGCCTGCTCCTTGTCTTGGTTCTGGAGGGACGTGGAAGAACGACCAAGATGGAGACTATAAAGAAATGGTTGTTCTTCTACGAGGTCCTCCTCGTCCTTGCCCAACGCTCTCCATGGTTG
>CM021316.1:8460056-8482779 GCA_010645155.1 Tigriopus japonicus | reverse complement strand
CCAAACCGTCACTTGACAAATCCCCACCTCCAGAGGGAGCCCCTTCTGCAAATCACCCACCGTATCCAAGACCCATGATGCCCAAGCCTCAAGGGGCTTTGTGAGTTTGAAAACCTTGTCTAAGAATCAGTTCAAATTGATAATTACACTATTTGAATACATTTCAGTCCCATGTACGGCGGTCCTCCTCAAATGTACCATCATTCACGGTTCCAAAACCCTCAAGCTGTGCCTTGGGGACATATACAAGGGCCTTGGGGACGCTGGGGAGGTCATCCCTGGGCCCAACCTCCGTTTCAATGGCCTAGACCCGTGATGGCCCCACCGCCCACCAATCCGGAAGCCCAACCCAAAGTCAAAGAGGTGTGGACCCATGACCCTAAAGATGAGAGCTTTTGGCGTTCCGTGGCTCATACATTTGTGGAGGGTGAACATTCCAGAGCGATCCCACAAGCAGTGACCACCTCGGCCCAATCTCAAGCTTCCGAAGTGGTTTTATTGAGACGGGGAGCCTATTCCATTCCTAGTGGTGCTACCCCTAATGGGTCCATTATTCATGCGCCTGATGGAACAATCTTGAGGATGATGCCCAATTCCAACACGGTCGTTGTTCAGGGTCGTCATCAAAGTGTTCAAACTGAACTTTCCGTTCCTTTGGATCGTCGGATTATCCTAGTGCCGGAAACGGAAGGGCTTCCTCTCTATTTGACCTGGGAGGATAAAGAACCAGAGTAAGATAGTTTCACGTGGTAACTTAAGTTTTACTCAAATTTTTCTGATCTTCGGTTTTTCTTTAGAGAGGAACAAGAAATGATCTTATCCACCAATGCTTCAGAGGGAAACGAGTCTACTGACAGTGATGTCGACACGCCTCAACCATCTAAGAAGCTCGCTTTATCGGGCCCTGAAACTTCTAAATCCATTCCAATAGTAAAGGGTGTGAAGATTGTTTTGGATAACCAACGCCCAAAAGATCAAAAAACGCCCATTAATGGCATCTCGATTTTGAAGAATCCATATCCAAACTCGACCATGAATAAAGATGAGGATTTTAAGGTCACCATCAAGACCATAAAAGTGGATCACTTGGCGCCTAGTGTGGTTAAAAAAATTCCTGAAGGCAAACCTACGGGGGTCACGGAGCAAGGAATCCCGATCATCGATCAGAATCTTAACATTCAACAAGTGAATGCCACCAAAGTAATCAAAGCTAATGGTGACATGTCGGATTCACAAAAATGATGAGTCCTTAAATCAATGATGTAACAAGTAAGTGTTATCTTTTTGGCAATGAAGATGTGTTGGATTATTACGGCTCCTTGACATAAATTTACGTTTTGCTTGCATTCAATTCGCCCATCAAATTTCGGATTATTCTTCACCACCGTTTTCAGAAATATACGTTATAATGCAAACCAATCTTTTATTTGTCAGAAAACTCTAACTTGCCAGCGCCGATGTTAGAAAAATTACAGATTTGCGAACAAAATTATCAATAGTGCGGTGATCAGTCTTGAAAAAGTTGACATGATGGGGAAAAACTAAGGAAAACCCTATTGTTACCAATAAAGCTGTAAATAAAGCATCAAGAACATGAGAAGAAAAGATCCATTAAGATTAAAAAAGTACTGGAAAATTTTCAAATGGGCCAAAATCAAGTCGGATTAATGCTACCAAAGTAAACTCTCAAATCATCATAATTGATCAAGATCAAATCTGGCATGGCAGAGGGTTTTAAGTTGGTGAAAGTGGCAAATAAGTTTACTTTTACTTATTCTTTTGACAAAGAAGTTGTAATGATAGTTGGTTAAATTGGTAAATATTTGGAAGCGTTTCTAACACGAAATAATTTTGCGGCATATTTTAATCATAAGGCGACCATTTTTCAAAGGATTTGTTGCGATTGGAATTAACGGTTATAAAAAAGCAAAGGAAAAAAAATCACAATAGTCTGGATTTGAAGGTCTTCCCTGATTAGAAAGTTCCTGGGGTCCCTTGTTCTGATTATAGTGCTCCAGTTCTGATGACTCTCATACAAAGGGGTCATCTGAACTAAAGGCCTAACCTTCTAATCTGAACGAGTGTAAGACAGCGTTACCAGATCTCAAAGAACTCTCGCGGCCAAATTTAAGATCAAAAGGATCATTTAGTTGCATGGTTTTTTTTTTAATACTCTTTATTGCTCCTCTCCAGAAGTTCTCCACAACAACCAGAATTTCATCATGCTGATGATACGAAATTAGTTTGTGAAGGAATGACCAGGATTCAAAAAATCTAGTTTTGATGACTTGAAGAAAGTCTACTCTTGGGTTGGTGAGATTAACATGGCATTGAACGGGATGAAATTCCGAAAAATGGCGTATGGGCCGTCAAAAATAGATGTACCACTCAAAGACAATGGAGATTGTAATATTGAGCAGGTATCATTGATGAAGAATTTGGACGTTGTCATCCAAGATGATTGAAAGTACGATGAGTATATCCAGTTGAAAGTGGGGAAGGCATTTCAAACGTGTGGCTTGATCTATCGCACTTTCAAGTTCAGAAATATTGTTACAATGCTAACTGTGTACAAGTTGATGGTTCAGCCTCACCTAGAATATGCCTCACCCATTTGGGCTCCAATTAGTTCAGCAGGTTTGCAAAAGGTCGAGCAGGTCCAAAGATGTGTTACTAGGAACATCACAGGAATGAGAGAGCTCTCGTATTGGGAGAGACTCCAAAAGTTAGGGCTGTACAGTAATCAGAGAATGCATGAAAGGTATCTGAGATTGTGTCTTCAAGAGCATTCATGAGCTCTGTCTTAACCCAGGATTTGAGATCAGTTGTAGCGATCGTAGAGGTTTTACATGCACCCTGAGAGCACTTCCAAATCAAAAGGAAACTAGGTTAGTATGGACAATGAAGTCCTCCTCTCTTCTATATCGGGCTCCTTCATTGTTCAATTTGTTACCCATTAGTCTTCGTCGGGAATATGTAGAAGCTGATCCTCTTATTGCATTTAAGGCAGGATTGGACAATTTTTTAAATACTATTCCTGATCAACCCACTATTCAAGAGATTTACAGATCTGCAAACAATAACTTGTTGGTAGACCAAATAACAAATCAATGTCAATTTAATGCTTTACCGTTAATGATTAACTTTCTATACTGGAAATCCCATTCCTTTAGCGGTAATAAAAAATCTGCAACCAAAAAACAAAAAACAATGCATTTTGGCGACCAAAAATGAGAAAAAGTGCCACTTGACAGCCTTTTTTAAATTTATACATTATTAATGTTTTTGCAATGAAATTGTGAAGCTAAAGAGGACTTTTCAAGACACTTTTTTCCAAAAAAAATAATTATTCTTTGGACAACAGCTCTATAATAACAGTAATAGTGCTCTTATTTGGACATATTTTTGGAATGTGCATGCTTGTAAACAAGCTCACGCATTGGAAGGAGGCGTGAACTTGACGTTAGACACAAGTGGCTTTAATGTGAAGCTTTAGATGGCCGAATGGCGGAGTTTACCGTGGCAGAAATCACTGTTAGGGGAGTTAAACATGAGGGAGTTCAATGATGACGGAGTTTATTGTTGGGTAGTTTACCCTGGTGGAGATTACTTTTGGGGGATTTCTGACCCCAAAGTGACTGAAAACTTTTAATGCATAGAGCGAAATAAATCATGAATGGAAAACAAAAAATAGATGAGACTTTAAGAAGTTGTTTCAAAGACAAAGGTTTAAATTGGTTATTTAAAACAAAAAAAAACGCCAGATGAACCTCTAAAACACGTCAAATATCGAAATTTACCGCCAGATTTAGACGCCAAAAAAGTCAGAATAACGTTAGATTCCAGTTTCCTTGATTTGCATTTTTTTCTGGACCAGATGCATCATGTACCAACCTCTCATCGATAAACATAGTTCGTTTGAACTTATCCAGCATTCTTTGGGTTGATAAAGTTAAATACAACATTTTTAACACGTTTGCTCTCATTTAGAGACAATTAAGTTAGAACTAATTAATACAGAACTAAATGATGAGAAATTTTACCCAAAAAGCTACTAGTTTGGCCACGTAAGAAAACAGAAATTTGGCAAGCCACGACCCACCACCACCATATTCAAGCAAATGATGTGCCATTCCAGCACATTTTGTTTATCATTCCAACACATTTTATTTTTCATCCCAGGACGTTATTTACCATTCCGGCACATTCTATTTTCCATTTCAGCACATTTTGTTTACTCTGTTTTGAGCTTGAAAAGCATCCTTTGTTTACCCAAAATCTGCATCCTAAAAAAATATTTTTGGAGTCGAGCGAAGTTTTCAGACGTTTCAAGGTGTAAGGTCAGCTTATTGCTGACGCGAGCAAAGAGAGAGAACAATACTGATGTGTTTTGAGTTGGATTTTGGGCAGAGTTTTGCCATTTTGGTTTTTAAGGTCAAAAATCTGACCGCAACTAAAATTTTCAACAGGAAATAGACCTTATCTACCACAAAATATGGCAGCACTGCCAACTCGAAATTCATGTGTATTTACTGGTAGAACTCGAAATCGAAATAGTTCGAGTGTTGACAAATTGGTCCCTGTTTCGGTCTTTTCAAAAAGTTCAATATAACCTGCCCTTTTTTATATCAATAAACTTTCGAGTCAAAACTGGCAGCACTCCTCGTTGGAAACACCTCACTGGCTGGAGAACAAGTAGTTACAAACCCTCTAGATTTTCTGCTTGACGACATAACCTTTTTCTCTTAGCTTTACTCCAAAACCTGAAGTTAACGTTCTTTTCAAAATTTGTCAATGCATAAAATAGACACATGGTACTAAAAGTTTTATCATCATATGTTTTTTGATAGTTGAAATGAATGAATCTTCTTGACCAACAACAATTTGTTTGAATTCAATAAATGTGGTCTGACTTGTGGGTTTATTGGCAGGTCTGAATTTTCAGTCAGTTCTTGACAATAACATATGTGAACGAGCCCTATGTTTTGTCACCCAGGTTATTAAAATCGTTTCCAAGTGTTTTCTAATTGTAATGCTTTTTCTGACATGGAAGACAAAGCCCAAGTAGTCCAGGGATAGGCAATAAGTGAACAGCAGCCTCCTACAGTGCTCTCAGATTTGGGTAATATTACCAAATCTAGGTAATTTTTGACCCCTTTTTGGTATAAAAATTTGTCAATTGGTAAATTACCAAAACACCGAAACTTGGGTAATTTCGCAGTCCAAGCTCTTAGACACCAAAATTTTGTTCATGCAGGGTAAAATTTTGCGAAAAAGGTCTGAAAACTTTACTGTTTTTTGAATTTTCATTGCTGCCATTTTTGCCATTTTTCACTCACAGTTTATGTCACTTCCCTCGAAAAAGTCAGTGTGACATAATCTTTCTGGCCCAGAAACCTAAACAGGGACCGTTGTCGCCACGTAGCACTTAGCCAAAAATCGTACTATGTACAGGAGCTATTGTAAAAGAAGCGTTGTCAAGACACTATTGACAGAAAATTCATGGCAGCGAAAAGGCTAAGCCTAAAAAAATCCAAACAAGACAGAAGCTCACATTTCAATGTAGTGATTTTTTTAAAATACTATTCCTGACCCACCCACTATTCAAGGGTTGTACAGATCTGCCAACAGTACACGGCGAAATTTTTCCTTAACGTGGTTTGAATGTAATTTCAAAAGGTTTCTTTCGTGTTGTTCGTTTCTTTGGAGTGGTATGGCTCTGTTGGTACCTTTAAAAATATAGGTACTGGGCGGTCCCAGGCATTTTTTCGAAAGACAAAAATACTGCTGAACTTTTGAATTTCCCACATTTTTTTCGCACCCACTTGTTTCCCATGTTCAAGTGTGACTCAGTTATTAATTATCATACTTGATCAAAAAGATATTTGATGGAAAGAGTAAGTACTAACAAGATGACAACAAAGATTCTACTTAGACTTGTTTTATAAAATAAATAAATAAAACAAAATGGCATTTTATTCTCTTACCTCTAGTTCTAAAGCATTTCAAAGTATATTTGTGTTTTTACAATGTAGTCACCCTGACATGTGCATAATAACGTAACATTTAAAACAGAAATTAACACCTCATCGCAAATGTTTTAACCCGTTGTCACTTACCAGCCATTTTGTATTCAATGATGAATTAAAACTATAGGAATAAATCAACATCAAAATCAACACCAAACTTAGCTGCGTTTTTTAGATCAAATTTTATTGAAACTAAAGTTGCAATATTTCATATATTGAATTCATGCAGTCCTTAAAAAGTGATGCAACTAGCTAACAGTGCTTACAAGTGAAATTTTGAAGGCTTAAATCAACAAAAATCCTTTCTTTCACCAAACCCCATGATCAGAATCACAACCATCTTAAAAGCTCTTGTACAAGGCGACAAAGGGCTGTGGAGTAAATGTACTAGCATTGTCCACAAAGACATGCATCATAGAAAGAAAAAAAAACTAATCCAGGAATGGGTTATTCTCTTCTTTATTTCACGAGAACTTCTTGAACATCACTTATGATTTGATAGAGGCTTGGTACTTTTTGTCTCATAGAGGCCAATGGATGATTTATTCCACCAAAATGGAGAAATTACGAATGTTATTGGATACCAAGATGTCCAGAGGAACATTTGAAAAGTGAGACATTGGGATCGGTATGGCGACACAGCTCGAGAAACGAGTGAAGTGGTGAGAAATACGGAAATGTGGCTCGGCTGGATTTTGATACCATTCACACCTGTGCAGCGTTTTTTCTTCTCTGTTGAAGCACTTGTGCTTTGGATCTTGTAATTGTTGCCACATTTTGATCACTGACCATAATTGATCAGGGTCTTTTTAAAGATGCTTTTTCCTCATGCCAAGAATGCATTCGAGTTGGCTATCACATATGATGAAAACGAATTCAAATTAAGGAGCTTGAATTCATGATAATGTACATTCATAGAAGAATGAACTTGAAGCTCTGAGAACCAGGGAGAGAATGGTCCAGATTAGGGGTCTGTTTCTCAAATTGTCCGACAAACATCATCCATTAGTGATTCCAACCTTCAATTTTGAGAGATTAGTTTTGTTCAATCATGCACGTGCATGGCCACACCCTTTTAAAAGAAAGGTCGTGTCCGGATGATTGGGCCAGCTTTGGTCTTGAAACTGATAGGTCGAAATATTTTACAGAGATCCATTTGATAACAAGCACTACTGACAACTTTTTTCAGGCAAACGTTATTCTGCACCGATGAAAACCCAGCAGCTTCAGAACCAAGCTGCGATGCCGTCCAACAATAGCAGGGAGGCCAAAATAAAGCAAATCAACAGTTTAAGCAATCTCACGCAATGATAGTCCAAAAAGTAGAAAGCCAAGGTCTTATGTCTTTGCGTAACAAGCTAAAAATTAGTTGGGCTCGGCAGGTCCCATTCAGAAGGTGCTCAAATTAATATTTTGGCAATATTTCTCCTTTCTTTGCTATTTTTACTATGTTTTCGATGATTAAGAACGTTTTGAGAACGTTTTAAGAAACTCATTTTCAAGCATCTTATCAGTTATTACTAGGGCCTGGTAATATTTTTTTATATAAAATAGTTTGAAAATGTTTATCCGTTTTTCGTCAATTTTTTAAATAATTTGGCTTTTTCAAGGAAAACCTAAATACATTCTCGAATATTTGAGTCAGAAAACTATTTCAAGCAAAATTGAAGAAAATATATGAACAACCAATGCACAATAGGGCTTACCAAAATACAAAAACCTCTTCAAAATGGCACTTGTACTAAGAGTATAGACGTTCACAACCAAAACTACTGTCATCCACAAAAAAAAACTGCGCCATCTATTGAGGCAAATTGAAAATTACATTTTTGAATCAATGACAATCAAGTAGGCCTCCAAAAACGGCCAAATGCATCAAATTCACCAGAGTCGAATTTGGAAAATTGGTGCAAACAGACAAAATACCAAGTAATGGCCTTGTCAAAAAAATATTTCTTAACTCTTTCAGGACAATTGGGTGTTGTAACACCCAAACGCGTTACTTGTTTCCTGTTCTTTCGTCCTGAAAGAGTTAAATATCCGGCTTTTTTCCAAATATTTTGGCCTTTTGAAGAAAATATATATATAGGATATTTTGTCGCTTGTTTGCAAATATTTTTCCGGCCCCTAGTTATCACAATTCAATTTGAGTACTTGCCCTTGCTAGACTCTCCAGTACAAAACTCAATAACAAGAATTTAATTGTGAATGTAGAGTGGAGCGCAAATACTACAATTAAACGAAATGATAATGTGAAAACGGGAAATTTTCAAAAATAGTTTAACTGAACAATTTTTCTTCCGCTTCAACGTAACAAATCTTACGCAATTTACACATTTTTATGCGCAATACTTACTTTTGTCGTTTTTACCTTCCGCACTTATTTTGAGCCACCAGTTTCATTTAACCGGTATTTCGAAACCCAAGAGGCTTGGGATCTTGATGGGGGAGTTGAAATCTACGAACATGTGGGCAGGGATTTTATTGTCCAGCCATGTCTTGTTTGCCACAAACCTGAATATGGTTCATTCCAGTTGAGAGTTAACATGTTTGATGTAAACGCGAGGGATACTTGAGATATTGTAACTTGAATTATTGGACTCCGTATTTGGCCACCCTGCTATTGTTGGACCTTAGAACTCTGTGTTGGACTACAGAAGCTCATGTAAAAGAAGAGAAGTCTCATTTCGTGTTCTCGTTTCTGATTGGTCGAGAGACGAGGAGGAAATAGAAGGAGGGAAAAAATCCAAACAAACGAGCAGCAAGGGCAAGAAATCACTCCCCTCTGAAGTTTTTCCCATTTTCGGTGAACTATACATTATTTAATAGCAAATGTCTTGTACTTGAACCGTTTAGGTTTTTGATTATGTTTAATGGAAATAACCTAATGTTAAGAGAAAACTACTACTTTTCACATGCAGCCACTAAATTTCAATAACTGAGGGCGATTAATAAAGAGGCTTTGCTCAGATATTCCAACACAAAGTAACCCCATTTTTCCAGGAAATAGTGGAGCTTGTTAGACGAATGGAAATCGAAAGAGTACTAGGAGCAGAGGTCTTATGGATTGGAAGTATTCCGTGGGTTGAAGATGTTCGAAAGATTGAAGATGCTACAGAGATTATAGTTGTGCTAGGGATTTAATTGCCATAGTTATCACGGAGGTCGGAGTGATTCCGGAGATTAGATATTGCCTGAAGAATAGGTACTTTTCAGAGATGTTTCAAAGATCGAAGATTAGCTGGAAGTCGTTTTTTCCATGGGCGGCAACAAAGGCTGCAAAATTTCTCTTGATATCAATTTGATCCACTAAGTAATAATAAACATGCAAGAACACATGTAAGCCATGATCTTGACATTACTTTAATATACAACTACATCTAGATCCATTAATTTTAAGAACCCGAGATTTCCTTTGTTCTAGATCCTTTGGGCGATGTATTTTATAGCCTTTACGCTTATGACCTAAAAGCTATTCTGTTTTTGGATTTTATACACCATTGGTTAGAGTTATTTTTCTGCGTTTCGAAAGATCATTCCAGTAAGGGATTTATAACAACCTTCCGTTCACGCATTTTCCGATTGTAACCTATTCCGAATACTAGTTTGCTGAATCTGATATATGTCCGATTAGTCAAAAGTACGATTTGTGGCTTATTTACCAGATTTCCGAATAATCATTTGTGTATCGTCGGAAAAAAACCCGAGGTAAATCGGAACACTAGCCATTCGGAAACATGATTTATTCGGAAAAAAATATAATCGGAAAATGGGTAACAAGTAGCTTAGACGGTCATGTCTTACACGGAAAAGTGGTACCATGGAAAACAGAATTGCAGAAAAAAGTTTTCGTGCATTCAGTAAGTCATGGAAATGTCATTGTAAGCGTGTTCTATAATTAAAGGACATATAACCTCGCACACTGATTTACACAAGCCTTTGCATTTACAGAATTCATTGAAGAATCCAATTGTTCCAAATTGGGGCTCTCTGTGGAGTTAAGAGAAAAGAGAATTTGAGTGACCCATGGTCCGGTAAGAGTGAGTCAAGAGATATTAGTAGACTACTGTATTTTACAAAGAATACACGCACAAATATATCATACACAGGATCGAGTACGCAAGCAAGCGGAGATCATACATTTGCCCCACCACCCCACCTTCGGGGAAATAATCGGCCTTGAGACATGGGAATGGCTCGGAGACGTGGCAGGACATGATATATCTGTAGTTACACCCATAATCCGTCGCAAACGTCCAAGTCCGAATCAACAGCCACAAAAGTCTGGCACCATCCACAAGAGCCAGTAATACGACGACGAGGGCCATTAATGCGAGCCGGCTATGTCGGTGTCACTAGAACAGCGGTCGCGAGGTCTGCCAAGCAAACTGTTTGAAAAATCATTCAGGAACACACAAAGCAGATGATGTTTGAGCACATATTAGTTAACGAAAACGTTTAAACTGCACGGTATGGCCAAAAAGATTCTCTCAAGGATCCATATTCACTACATTGAAATGTGAGCTTCTGTCTTGTTTGGATTTTTTTAAGCTTAGCCTTTTCGCCGCCATCAATTTTCTGTCGCTAGTGTCTTGACAACGCTTCTTTTACAAGAGGTTCTTTATGTTGGACGGCATCGCAGCTTCGTTCTGAAGCTGCTGGGTTTTCATCGGTGCAGAATAACGTTTGCCCTTTTTTCAACCTTGATTGCTGTACGAGTGATCGATTGCCATCTCGTTTATCTTAATGTTTGAGGGTGACATAATTCCATGTCCTAAATGGAATGTAAAATTGTCATTTTGAAGACAACCAAGTGGGTGCTTATTGCATTTAAACAGAGTTTGGTTTGAGTCTTGTAGATTTGCTCAAGCAAAGAAGATTGAGGGGAATTGTGTTAATTTAGAACTTCCGATGTTTTTTGACTGAGTATGATAATTGAATGATGGGTCACACTTGAACATGAGAAACAAGTGGGTGCGAAAAAAATGTGGGAAATTCAAAAGTTCAGCAGTATTTTTGTTTTTCGAAAAATGCCTGGGACCGCCCAGTACCTATATTTTGAAAGGTACCAACAGTGCCATACCATTCTGAAGAAAAGAACAACACCAAATAAATCTTTTGAAATTACAATCAAACCACGCTATAAGGTAAAAGATCACCGTGAGTAACTCATTGGTAGATCAAATTTCATATAAACATTAATTATATACACTATTTAAATCATTTACTCTCTTTACAAGGAATCCCATTCCCTGTAGCGGTATTAAAATCACAGTTTGAGATTTCGTTCTACAAAATATTGCAGCAGCTTGTCCTTCAGTCCATCGCCAAAGGTTTTAAATCCCAAATCTCAAATGCAAATTGTTTTGAAATCTAGATATTGGGTCGCATGTAAATACATCTAATTCGTGATGTTTAGCTTACTATAATAGCGCTTGAGTATACTCTAATTTTTGTTTGGTCGACATGCGGAATAATTGAACAAACCTCAAGATAAGTAATATAAAAACTGTAGCTCGATAGTCGTGGACCTTTATTAGATATTAGGAATATATTATATTAGATATGCAATGGATACGGAAAGCAAGAATTGCCTTACCCCCAACTCTTATGAGAAGCGGTCTTGCTTGGTACTGCGAGGGGGTTTGAGCATTGAGGAGAGAAAGGAGAGAGAGAGAACGCACTTTGACTAATTGGTCCTTATTAGTTGAATTGCGGGTTCCGACATTACTCCGGAACTTTCCGGAAGTTCTTCGTCAGGGTATGGGGCGTCAGATGGGGCATCGTCATCGGGTTTGGAAGTATTGGGAATGATTTGTTTGTTTGTTTGTTAAGAGCCGGTTAGCAGATTAGAGCTGCCAGCCGTTAAAGGGTGTCCCAATTAAGAGATAATCCCGCTCCTTCCAGTCATTTTTTACTGTTGCCCCCGAAAGTCAAGCATCTCCCATATGATAGAGCCCTTGAGGAATCCGAGGAGCTGCTTAAGTGACCACTCGGGCATATGTGGCAAAGTCGGATGTTGGAAACTAGCCCAACGCCTAGTTATTAAACCTGGGCATTCACTTAGTAAATGCCAGGGAGTCTCATCTTCCTCGTTGCACAGTCGGCAACTCGGGTCGTTTTCGTCGTCTGGAATATGTCTATGTCTTTGTAAATAGCAATGTCCCGTTATAAATTGTATGATTTTGCCTAGTTCTGGCCTAGGGATTGTTGTCGCGACCTGCATGTCTGTGGATCGATCGTTTGGAAACCCTGACTTCTTCCGCCGGTGCAGCCGCGCCAGCCAGTCAGCCTAATTCATCTTAACCATGTGCTTAACCTGAATAAATCTATATCCTTTTCCGACTACCAGTCAGTCAAGGACTATCACAGAACCAACACGTTGTAAGTTCTCTTATTTCTTAGACTTGTCGTTATTATTTGCATTAGGAATCCAGTATATCAATCCAACTATCCGTTAGCTAGTATAAGCATTCGCCAAAGATTACATGGTCCTTCGAGCCGGATTGCAATCCCGCACCTAGGTCTTTGTTTGCGATTGCCCGTACTCTATCGGATGGTGAAGATTGAGTTGGATTTCACATTGGGCGGTTAGCAGTTTGAGGACGAAATATTGTTGAGGACCTCAAGGAGGTATCGACTCGGGAGACGAATTTGCTTTTTCGTTTTCCTTTTTTCTGTCCGCTGATAGCCGCTCATCTGGTAAAAATTACTTCTCGCTCGGTTTATGTAAACATCTTACAGACTCAAAGAGTCTTGACCCAAAAGGCCTTCAAATCCTAGCTCAGCTTTGCGCGGTTGAGAGTGGGAAGGAGTGCCGTCCGCGTCTCGTATGGAAGCGTGGTGAGGTTGAACGGTTGTCTCGGTCACGCTCAGGGTTTTCTTTCGTTTTTGCGATTGGAAAAAAGGAGGCGGAATTTAAGCGTTCTGGACTGAAGTTCGTTGTCGAGCGAGAACGTTATTAAAACGAGAACCTTAAAACATCTTTAGGATCAAGGGGTGATGCTCCCCCGTTTTTATGTACGATTTGGGTTGATTCAAAAGAAAGTTCAAGAACTGCGTTTCTTCAACTTCCAGATCATTTCCCGCCAAAATGTCGGACGAAAAGCGCCGCCAAGCCGACGAAGAGCCGAGTATGTCGCCGTCGGTTCACTCTGATTCACCGGTGGTGGTGCGAGAGGAGACGGGATCGCTGCCTGAACAGCCGCTGGCCGATGAGCCGACACCACCTTTGGACCCCGTCGTCCCCGTGACTCACTCAAGCGCCACACAAGGCATTGAAGAAGAGGGAGGCCGAGCGCTCTCGCCCGAGCAATTGGCTGTCAGGGCCGAGCTGGAGATGATCGGGCCCATTTGGTGTCAAACCATCTGGTCGTAAAATCCCGAGGCGAGCGAAGAGCAAGCGTCAGCCTTACTCAATCGTCAGCTGAATCTCAGCAATCGGCTCATCCCCCTCCGATGGAAGGCTGAGCCCCCTTTCAAGGAGGCGTGTCGAGCGGCAGAAGAAATCCGAGTGAATTTGGAAAGAGTCCTCTACGACCTCAAGTCCAAGAAAATATCACGGACAAGAGCGCCCGCATTGAAGACCGACAAGCGACGCAGTTGGTTGAGGATTGGACGGCCGTCCGCCTCCCCTTGTTGGACGGGGGCTACCAAGACGTAATCAAAGTCTGGTTCAAGCCAGGGGATGATCCCATGACTAAGGTGTTCGCCGATCTCAAGAATCGATTCGCCAATCTAATTGCCCGATTGGAGTACGAACGGTCAGAGAGGCCTGTCTTGAAGGATGTCGTTGCGCCCGCGGTTGTGAGTGACCCAATTCGCCAGGGAGGAGATAGAAAGAATATGGTGCAGTTCGACGCAGCCAAACTCGTTCAATCCTTTGCGGGGGACACCAACGATCCCGATGTTCTCTTGAACTTTTCGAATTGGAAAAGCGCATGGGGAAGTGTGGTCCAGGAAATGGAGACTCTTCGGGGTTTTAATCAGACCACCCTCTTTCAAAAATTAAAGAGTTGCTTGTCTGGGCCAGCTCTTCTCCTGGTTTCCCGCTACTCCTCCGAATCTCAAAATTCGTACGAAGCCGCCATGAATGACCTGATCGAGAAGTATCAAGACCCCATTACCTTGGCTGGCACGTACATTAACAATGGGATTCAACCTCGAGATTCGCCGGGGGAGCAAGCGGAGGCAATTCGACACGCCTTCAAAGCCCTGAGCAACATGCGCGACGTTTTTGAACGTGAAAACGTCGACATGTACGATTTCGCGCTCATGCGCACATTCATCACCGCTCTCCCCGCCGAGGTGCAGGCCCAATGGAACACCTACAAGGTCCAAAAGAAACAAGACTACGTCCTGAAATGTGAGGGGGCCATGAAGGATGGCAATGTGCTTCCTAATTGGCAAGCGGGTATGGTGGAAAATCGGGACCAATTTGATGCTTGGCTCCGCCTTATTAGCGTGATATTCCACCAGCCCGTGGTCCGTAACGACGCGCGAGCTGTATCCACGGCTTCGAACTTTGCGGTCTCTCAAACTGTCAAGAAACGTGGCCCCGAGCATGACTGTTTTCTTTGTCCGGATGGGAGCGGTCATTTTTTGTCGCGATGCCCGAGAGGACAGGCCATGTCACTCAAGAAATGGAGAACATCTTGTCGGGATGGGGGGTGTTGTTTTGTGTGTGCTGATATGTACCAACAAGGCCACAAGTGTCGTGAGATCTGTCGCATCTGCCGCGGGAAGAAAAGAGAGGGGGGACACCATGTGCTCATGTGTCCTTTCAATAATTTCCGCACCCAGCCCTTAGAAGATCCGGGAGAAGTTCCTCGGTCCAAGTCTGGACCTCCCAAACAGCGAACCCGTCAGCAGGGCGGTAAATGGCCCAACGAAAATCCAATTGAGCGGCCCTTGGCCAAATGGGCCAGAGACATCACTGCTCAAATGAAAAGTCTCAATAAACGAGTGAAAGAGTCTCAAGAAGACAAGCCACCGAAGAAAGATAAAAAAGAAAAATAGAGTAACCCGTGCCAAACTCATGTTACGGATATGAATACGAAAATAAAGTTTTTATGTCAAACTCCAGCTCTAGTAAATGAGTTTTGTACGAATTATTCCATGCACGCTTCGGTAGCCAGGGGTAAATCAAATGATTTAGTTAAATTTCATGGGATTTCAGGAACTTTGGTTTGCTATGTTGTAAACCTCGAAACATGCCAGAAAATTAAGGTCCGAGTTCTGCTGGATTCGGGCTCCAATGCCAGCTTAATTCAGTTAAAAACTTCCCAAAGATTGCAATTAAAGGGAACACCAACTTTGTTGAGCATGAATGTTGCTGGAAATGAGATGATTACACTGAAACAATACGAAGTTTCTTTTGCATTGATGAACTTGGACATGGGTTTTGTATCATCTCCAATTATGGCCACGACAATTGACGTCATCGGAGAACCGTTTCGTCCGATAATCACGAATCCGAGGGAATGGAATCATCTCCGAGACATTCAATTCACTGAAAACTATCCTATCTGGACAGAACGACCAATTGATCTTCTTTTGGCGGAACCGCATTATTCGCAACTAATGATGCAAGATCAGAGAGTGTCACCTGATCCGGCTGTCCCTTCAGCCAAAAAGACGAAATTGGGATGGATGCTCCGGGGAGCCGTCAGTTCAGTCTCAGATCGGTCAAAGATGTACTTTTGCTCGGATTGGAACCATATCAATTACGATTTGGAACAAATGTACAAGGAAACAGTTGAGTGTTTTGATTTTGGGAAATTTTGGTCTGGAGAAAATATTGGAATATCTCCAAATGAACCGGACATTTCTGACAAAACGGCTTCCGAGGTAAAAGCTGAATTGCATCAGCAATCAACGGCCAAATATAATGAAACTAAGCAATTTTGGACGGTTGAACTACCATGGAAGGACTCAACAAAAGAGGGGCGATCTCTCAGCAGCAATTATAGTAGAGCGGTAGCTATGTGGAGAAGTGTCATGGACAAATTGAAACCCGAACACGTCGAAATGGTCACGAAAGCTTATAATGAGTTTCATGACAAAGGATTCTCAGAGTTGGTCCCCAAAGATCAACAAACTCGAACAGACCATCCGACTTATGTGTTGACTAGTCACCCCGTGATTCGGCCAGACAAATCCACCACCAAATGTAGGATAGTTTTGAACGCATCCTTGCCGGACAAGCATGACAAAACCCGTACATTGAACAAATTGCTGCTCCAAGGTTCCAACATGTTGCCGCAAATCATGCAACTGATTATGCACTCAAAAACAAAGAAATTCATCTCATCTATTGACATACAGAAGATGTTTTTGTCGGTCCGTTTAAGTAAAGAGTCTGATCAGGACATGCTACGGTATGTTTGGGCCCCACCAGGCCAAGCCGAACCGAACTTGTATCGTTTCACTCGATTACCGTTTGGTTGCGTTTGTAGCCCATTTCAAGCAATGTGGTGTTTGAAAGAAACAGCAAAGAAATGGGAACAAGCCTACCCGCAAGCCGTTCAGATCATCTTGAATGAGACATACATGGATGATATCCTCGTGGTCTCGGACACTGCGGAAGAGATGATTCGGTTGGTACAAGAGATTTTGACCATTCTAGAGAGCGGTGGATTTTATGGCCACAAAATTTCTTCCAATGAGGCTACTGTCCTTGAAGCTCTTGACCAAGAGAGAGTGGAAAGAGCGACAGTCGTATCCGTTTTAGGCCTGAAACTGGATTATGTGACAGATAAATTTCACTTTGATTTGGATGATAAGTTCAAACAATTTGATGAAAATGCCTCAAAAATCACTCGTCGTCAAGTGGTCTCTCTTGCCAGTCAAGTTTTTGACACACAAGGATATGTAGCACCGTACATCATGAGGTACAAGCGTATCTTACCCATGCTTTGGAGGCATAAAACAGGATGGGATGAAAACCTTTTGACAAAAACGATGAAAAACGAAGAAGGTGCTGAAGTCCCAGACCCTGTTGCACAGGAGGCCGTGGATCTGTTCAAACAATGGATCCGTCAAATTCCTCTGCTCAAAAAGCTTGCTTTCCCGAGATGGCTTGGAGGAAAAATCCAGAATGTGGCCATCTTCAGTGATGCTAGTACATTGGGGATGGGAGTGGCCGCCTACCTCATTTCCGACGACGGAAAAGGGGGGAGGAGCTCACAACTGGTGTTTTCCAAATCCTCACTCATGCCAAAAAATCTCCGGAAAGGTGCAGAGCTCAAAGACGCCCTCACCATTGCAAGAGCAGAATTAGTTGGTCTGCTAATGGCCGTGAATGTTGGTCAGTATTTGCTCAAGACGTACGAGTCAAGTGTCACAAAGAATAATGTGGTGTACTTCACAGACTCGTTACTAAATTTGCAAAGAACACAACGCGGAAAAGGCTATTGCAAAGTTTGGGAGGAAAGACGAATAGAAAAAATCCTGAACAACTCGGAAGGCTCAGAGATCCGGTTTTGTCCAGGAAAACTGAATCCCGCTGATCTACCAAGCCGAGGATGCGGATTGGAAGAACTAACGAGCCAACTGGAGTTTTGGTCAAAAGGTCCAGAGTTTCTGACCGGTCCAAGGACGGAATGGCCACATCAGCCCGTTGTGTCAGGAGCAACCGCCGAGGAGAGGAAGTGTAAAGAGCAAGAAGAGTTGCGCATATACTTTACTCAAGTGGTAGCTTTGGAAAAGCAAGACCAGATCAAGAGAGGAGGTGCACCTTCAAATACTAAGCACAATCTTAGTTTTCTTGACGGGCTTGTTCAGAATTGCGGATCATGGATGAAGATGGTAAAAGTACTGGTTCGCATCAAAAGGCTAGGAGTTAGGCGCAAACCTCTCCACAAGCCTACTCCAAGCTTCACTCACATCACCAAAGACGAACTCCTATGGGTAGAGTTACTTCTTGTTAAATATGCACAAGAAAAATCTCTGTCGCGTGAAATCGCCATTTTGAAACAATGCGAGTCAACTAAGGTGTGCGAATTGCCCAAGGGTTCTCCTTTAAGGAATTTGCCGGTGTATTGGGATCAAATTGATGGAGTAATTCGGTTGGAAACGAGGTTACACTTAGCTTCATCTTTGTCTCACTCATTCAAGACACCAATGATTCTTCCCAAGGGAACAATTGCTGAAAAGAAGATTCTTCATCTTCACCAATCCAGAATGCACATAAGTCAGCGGCAAACGTTTGACTTGCTGAGACAAAGCTTTTGGGTTTTGGGTAGTTTCAACTACACCAAGACAGTCGTCAGGAAGTGCAAGGTTCCGCGCTGTCGGTATATCAGCTATCCCAGTCCCAGAATGTCGCCATTGCCAACAATCAGAATGGACAATCCGATGCCATGGGTTAATGTTGGAGTCGATTACATGGGACCGTTGATTTGCAAACATGAATGCTACACGGAATTGAACTCTCTTGTAAAATCAAGTGATAGATACAAGAATTTGACTGCTGATCAAAAAGAAAGGACGATCAAGGAATTACAAAAGAAGTGTGTACACCCAAAAACATTTAAGATTTGGATTGCCCTTTTCACTTGTTTGCATACACGAGCAATTCATGTTGAAACAGTGGATTCATGTTCCACCTCAGATTTCCTTGATGCCTTGCGGCGCTTCATTGGTCATTGTGGGAAACCATCGGTGATGTATTCAGACAATGCGAAACATTTTAAAGCAGCCGACAAACACTTAGAAGAACTTCATTCACACATCGATTTTGACCAAATCGCTAGTGCGACCTTCCAGGGTGATGCTCCCATTCAATGGATCTACAGCACACCAGAAGCTCCATGGACAAACGGAGTAACAGAGAGAATGGTCGGTATTTTCAAGCGCCAGTTACGTATTGCTTTACAAAGGGAACTGCTAACCCTTAAAGTTTTACAAACATTGTTGGTAGAATTGACTTGCATCATCAATGATCGACCGCTTGGAACGACCAACCAAGAGTGTGCTGATTGGACAGTTATTACTCCAAATCTCTTGGTTTATGGTCGCTCAATGAACGAGTTCCAAACGCCAAACATCCAAGAACTGAAGCAATTGGATTATGCGGAACTTTGGATAACCAGAAAACGCATCTTGAACCATTTCTGGGGTCTCTGGTTGAAACAATACCTACAAGAGCTTAGTGTCAGCAGGAAATGGCAAAAGCAAAAGTCCCTTGATGTTAAGGTGGGAGATGTGGTTATCCTAAAGCCAGACGCTTTTGAGAAAAATTCATGGAATTTAGCGCGAGTTGAACACGTCCGAACAAACCAGGACGGCGTTGTTGCTGTTGCAACGGTTCGCAAACCGAATGGACGAGTTCTGGAAAGAACAGTTCGTCAAATTGCAGTTTTGGAACCAAGATGTCACAACACAGAGAAAGTCGAATTGGAAGTCTCACTTCAATGCGGACGTGCTGGAAGCCTAGGTCAGACGTTGACGGACCCAATCTCGGAGGGCCCGCCGGGGGAGGTGCTCCAATCTCCTGATCGAAGCCGACCCTGCCATGGAGAAGTGATGACGGAAGAGGAAACGATCCCAGGGAACACAAGTGTCGTGGTTGGGAACCCTGTTCCAAAAACTCAAGCTGATAACGAAACCGAAAGTGATGCGGTGGTTTCTTCAGCGAGAAGTTTGAGGAAGAAAAGACAACGTAAAGGGTATTACGTGGACCTTGCGAAAGGAATTTCGGGTCGCACAAAGTAGAAAGAGCATCACATAAGGTGCAAAGAAAATGCAAAGGAACACCAAAAACATTCGAAAATACAGTCCACTACCTTATCAAAACACGATAGAACTATGCAAGGGGATTTCAAAGCCTTACAACCTTTGAGATTATCGCTCCAGGAGCCTTACAACCTTCAGGACGATAACCCGGGAGGTGTTTTCCATGATTGGGAAATACTTCCTTCTGCACTCTGGTTCCCAGAAGAGTTAGTAAGAATTCTTGGATAAAACAGATGGGGAGTTATGCAGAGATCACCATCACACCAGAGACTCTAGTTCGACCAATTGTCATTGGATGAAGTGGAACTCTCCAACCACTTGCATCCCGTTGGAGGGACGCAGAAAAATGACATTGGTTTTTTCGACAGTATCCAGCATGTTGGGTCGTAAATTGGAAAAGGTCATGTTGACCTCCAAGACATTTAGGTCAGGAGTAAGAGACCGTGTCCCATGGTCTCTTGGGGGGAGTGTCGCGACCTGCATGTCTGTGGATCGATCGTTTGGAAACCCTGACTTCTTCCGCCGGTGCAGCCGCGCCAGCCAGTCAGCCTAATTCATCTTAACCATGTGCTTAACCTGAATAAATCTATATCCTTTTCCGACTACCAATCAGTCAAGGACCATCACAGAACCAACACGTTGTAAGTTCTCTTATTTCTCAGACTTGTCGTTATTATTTGCATTAGGAATCCAGTATATCAATCCAACTATCCGTTAGCTAGTATAAGCATTCGCCAAAGATTACAATTGTTCCTAAAGCATTAGTAATTTTTTTGAATTTGGTTTGGGGGAATAAACATTTTGGTTTGCCTGCATGAAGGCGATTTAGTCCATTGTTTTACCCATTGTTTGCTAACCTCTATATTAATTGCTTCTTTGTAAATATTTCGAGAAACTGGGAGAAAAGGTTCGGGACCAAAGCAAATTTGTTCCGCCCCTTTCTTTGCTAAGTTGTCTGCAATTTCGTTACCTTTCAGCCCGTAATGGGCTTTGATCCATCGGACTGTTACTCTATTTTTCTTGCTGAGTCTGTCAAGTAGTTGTCTTACTGTAACTGCAGGAACTCCAAAAACAAATGAACTCACTGCCAACAAGTGTCTTATGTTAATAACAAGCATATATTTTAAAAACTTAAGACGGTGTCACGCACGTGGTAAGGTGGGGGCATTCTTACAAGTAAACAATACGAACAGGAAAAAGGAAAACAGCTGATTTGATGTGACGAATTGGCGGGAACTTTAAATACAATGAATTCGACTCAACATCTGGCTCCCTCCGAACCTGTCAAGGGTTTGGATCCTTGGGGAACTCTAGCTTCATCTTCTTCATTCATGCTTAGGCTTAAACTCGAGTCTTTCCGGTCTTGGGACTTCTGAAGTAAGATGAGCTTGTTTACAGGACGATGAAATTCTGATTTTGTAAACGACTTTAGGTCGTTCGAGTTGCGGTCCCCAACTCGAATCTTCACACTTCTCACAACTCCTTGCCTATCCGGATACGTCTCAATAACTCGGGCGAGTTTCCATAAGTTTCGACACATATTGTCGTCCTTAAGAATGACGATGTCCCCGATCTTCAAATTTTCTCGACTCCTTCGCCACTTTGATCTTGGTTGCAGGGACTCTAGATATTCCTTACGGAATCGAACCCAAAACTGATCCGCTAAATATTGGGTTCTGCGCCAATGCCTTCTACAATAGACATCGTTCTTGACGAAAGCTCCAGGTGGGGGCAACACAACTTTTGTCTTTTGAGTCAGTAACATTCCGGGATTTAAAGGCAAAGGGCTAATGGGGTCACTCAAATTCTCGACGGTCAGAGGTCTGGAGTTAATGATGCTTTCGATTTCGCACATAAACGTTCTGAAGGTTTCGTCGTTCAGAATCTGCCCGTGATCCTTCATGAGAGATGAAAGGATTGCTCGAACAGACCTTATCTGCCGTTCCCAGACCCCGCCGAAGCTGGATGCGGCTGGGGGGTTCCGTTTCCAGCCCTCGTAATCAGAGCCTCTTTCAGTCAAAAAGGTCGCGATAGCCTCCTCGTTCATTTCACTGAGCGCCTCACTTAACTCACGATCCGCCCCTACGAAATTCAACCCGTTGTCGGATCTCACAAGACGAACGGGTCCACGTCTTGATATCATGCGTCTAAGGGCACCAATGTAAGATGAAGTATCCAGTGAATCCGCAATTTCAATGTGAACAGCTCGGGAACAAAGGCACGAAAATATAACGCCGTATCTTTTCTCGTCTTTCCTCTTGTTTCTTATTAAGAAAGGGCCAAACAGATCGACTCCCACAAAGGAAAACGGCGGAGCGATTTGCAGTCTATCTTCTGGCAAATCTGCCATCATTGGTTGCTCAGTTTTTCCACGAAGGCATCGACACTTAAAACAACGAGCAATCACTCCACGAACTTTGGAGTTCACGCACTGAATCCAGTATCCTCCCTGGCGAATCGAATTAATCGTGATCCCTCGACCAGAGTGTGCAACATCGCCATGGAACTTTTCGATGATCAGGTCTGTTAAACGGCTAAGTTTAGGAAGGATGATGGGGTTCACTTCTCCATCTAATAAACGGTTTAGACGTCCTCCGACTCTCAAAACTCCATATTGATCAATAAACGGCGACAACTTGGACAAGGAACTGCCTAATTTGACGAGGACTCTTTTCTTGCGTGGATCATCGGGAAATTTTTGGGCATGAAACAAGCTCATCTCGGATTTGAATGCTGAAGCTTGAACTCGTTTAATAAGCATCCTCTCCGCTTGTTCCATTAACTCGATGTTCAATGACAAAGGCAAAGTACTTTGATCCTTTCTGCGCCAAAGAAACCTCACGAAAAGAATCCACACGGCGATTGATCTCTTCACCTTGTACAAACTTGAATAACGGTTCATAACAATGTCCAGAAAATTTTCAGACAAAACCAAAGCGGCACGAACTATCTTCACT